>VIAB01005353.1:51556-61571 GCA_009801035.1 Oophaga pumilio | reverse complement strand
TTTTTTTTTTTTTAAATAAAGCACCTACCAACATGAATCACTCTGTTTTTGTCCGGTATCCTCAGAGTTCTCATGGTTATATTGTCATTATTAACCAAGGAATTTGCATTTAATCATGTAGAGTTTATACTGTTGATGTATAAAAACAGATGGATCATGGGCGTAAAAACGGACACGGATGACAATGTGGATGAATATTGTAACGTTTTCTGGATGGAAATCTAACAATTTTGCATACGATTTTCTGACTCTGGCCTTAATCTGAGTGCCTCCTTCAATTTCAACTGAGTCTGAAACTTTTTTTTTTTGTTTTTTTGCTGAGCCTCTCTGTCCAAAGTTATGCCACTTCTGTCATAAAAGAGAAAGAAAACTTCTGTGCTATACGCCCAGTTGGCTGAAGGTAAAATTTATATCACTATTACTTTGAATCCAGGAAGTGGGTGGGACAGGGAAAAAAACAACAAACTCTTAGAATCAGTGCAGCCGCTATACTGGAGGACGTGCTCTGGGTGAAATGAAAAAAGCCAGTGACTGGTCCTCTATAAAACTCACTTAGCAAAAAGATAGAACATGACCTGGAAATGTACTAAGATTCTGATGTATAGCCATAGAATCTAATTAAATTGCTGACTGCATCCTGCATTACTACTGAACAGTACACCATAGACCCATTTTATTGGTGGCTGCTAGTAGCTAGCATGTTTAAAGCGGTTGGCCGATACCTAAAATGCTCTTTATCAATATCTATTTTTAATCACTAACTACTTTTGTTATTTGCTTTTATATGATAGAGGCAGGGTGAGTGACACTAGTGCTGCCCCAAGGCTTCCATCACCGCCATGAAACTAATCATTGGAGGCAGCACCTGTTTCTTGCCATGCTATCACCGCCTCCTGATGACATCCTGTTTCAGAGAAACCACCAGCAGGTGATGACTGCAGCTGATTCCAGATGTCATCAGGGGACAGTGGTAAGTGACCTCAGTACAACCCCCTAATAATCTGTTCTGGGGGCCGAGAAGGTGATAAAAGGGACAAGTGCTTTCGGGGCCTTACTCCTGATGACATCTTGTTTGAGACTCCCTATGAAAGAAATGTCACAGGAAGTAAAGGAAGAAGAGCAGATATAGGAATTATGTATTTAGGTTAGGGGTTAAAAATAGATATCTACTTTATTTTATCTATAACTTGGGAATTTTGAGATTTTGTAACAGTATATGCAGCCAAATGTATATAGCTATGTTAATCCACGCAACATTTTGAACGTTTAGATTAAAAAAAAAACACTCATCTGTACAACCAAGGATACGTGCTCTTTGGTTATCAGGTATAGAGGGGTCCTTTTATTTTTACTAAGGGAGAAAGAAGTTGCACATGTATTCGCCTCTCTGTACCCAACCAGACCACTCCATGTTTTGTTGTTTTCAGCAGATTGCTAGACTGCACACATTTTTCGTCTTTGTAATCAGAAGCGGCATTAATATAGCTGTATATCTTTGATATTTTACTTCTAGAAAGTGTTGCGCTTTCGTTTGGTCAACACATTAAAGGGAATCTGTCACCACATCTGACCTATGTTAACTGTTACTCTTGGTATACAGGCTATAGACTGCTGAAAACAGTCCTCCCTGCGTCTCATATCAGATGTGTTGTTGTGGATAAATCATTTATCACTTCATGTAAATGACCTCTTCCTGGTTCTGGGAAGGACACTTCAAGCCTATTTACCACCAAGCAATACAATAATATCTACCGAATCGATTTAATGTATAATATCAATCTTTATTACATCAATTAGACACAACACTACAAAAAATACATAAAACGATCCCCATATAAAACCTTTAAAAATAGTATTTTGCAAAGAAGATCAGGGTGCAGTCCATATGTGGATTAGTTTCATAGACAATATTTTTCTTATCTGGCAATGGGAACAACATCATCTGGAGCTTTTCTTCCAAACACTGAATGTCAAACGCAACATTCATTTAACATAGACATCAAGTCCTGTAGAAATTGACTTTCTAGATGTTAAAAATGGATATCCATATGAAAAAAAAAATAGCAGTCAATGCCTTACTGAGTGCAAGGTCATTTAATCCTCAACAGGTATTAAAATCAATACCAACAAGACAGTTCCTTAGAGCACGTCCGTTGAGAAAATACGCCAAAATTAAATCTGAATTAAAAAGACCGACATTACAAAAATCATATTATCCAGCATGGCTTTGAAGGAGCAAAAGGCATTCTAAGAGACCAGCTTCTAAGACCAGCCCAACAGAACATCAACAACCAGGTAAGATTAATTACACCTTACCATGTACACTGGAGAGAAATTACAGATATTTGTAAACCATATTGGCCAATTCTGTTATTGGATGCCACCTTGAATAACATTTTGTCTCCTAATCCTTCCATCACACCTAGAAGGTCAAAAACCCTTAATGACCTGCTGGAGTTACTTTTGTTATTATTTATTATTATAGCGCCATTTATTCCATGGCGCTTTACATGTGAGAAGGGGTACCGTATATATAATACAAAACAAGTACAGTAATCCTATCAATACAAGTCACAACTGCTACAGAAGGAGGGAGGGCTCACAATCTACAAGGGATGAGTGAAGATACAGTAGGTGAGAGTAGAGCTAGTCGTACAGTGGTTTGGTGGATCGGTGGTCACTGCAGATTGTAGGCTTGTCGGAAGAGGTGGGTCTTCAGTTTAATTTTGAAGATTTCCATGGTAGGCGAGAGTCTGATATGTTGTTGTAGAGAGTTCCAAAGTAGGGAGGATGCGCGGGAGAAATCTTGTATGCGATTGTGGGAAGAGGAGATAAGAGCGTAGTAGAGAAGGCGATCTTGTGAGGTTCAGAGGTTGTGTGCAGGTAAGTACCATGAGATTTGGTTGCAGACGTATGGAGGACACAGATTGTGGATGGCTTTGTATGTTATGGTTAGGGTTTTGAACTGGAGTCTCTAGGTAATGGGGAGCCAGTGCAGGGATTGATGGGGAGAGGTCGGGGACTAGCAGGGGGACAGGTAGATTAGTCTGGCAGCAGAGTTAAAAATAAATTGGAGGTATGTGAGAGTGTTAGAGGGAGGCCACAGAGCAGGAAGTTGCAGTAGCCAAGACGGGAGATGATGAGGGCATGCGTTAGTTTTTTTGCAGATAGGTTGGATGAGGAATGTGCGGATCCGGGAAATATTTTTGAGTTGAAGTCGGTAGGAAGTGGAGAGGGCTTGAATATGTGGTTTGAAGGAGAGATCAGGGTCAAGGATTACCCCAAGGCAGCTTGTGGGACTGGGGAGAGTGAGCAGCCATTTACTTTAACGGATAGGTCCATTGGGGGGTCGAGTGAGATGGGGGAAAGATGATGAATTCTGTTTTGTCCTTATTAGGTTTTAGAAATCTAGCGGAGAAGAAGGATGAAATAGCGGACAAACATTGTGGGATTCTGGTTAGTAGGGAGGTGATAGAGGTAGATCTGTGTGTCATCAGCATATAGGTGATACTGAAAGCTGTGACATTCTATGAGCTGTCCCAGGCCGAAGGTGTTAATTAAGAGCGGGGGACTGAAACTTGCGGGACTCCCACAGATGGGCAAGGTGAGCTGGTGGTATGCGAGTGGGAGAGGCTGAATGTCCAGTCTGTTAGGTATGATGAGATCCAAGATAGGGCCGGGTCTGTAGTAATAGGGAATGGTCCACTGTGTCAAAGGCAGAGGACAGGTCCAGGAGGAGGAGGACAGAGTAGTGTCGCTTGGCTTTGGAGGTTAATAGGTCATTGATGACTTTAGTTAGGGCAGTTTCAGTGGAGTGATGCGGTCAGAAGCCAGACTAAGTCATCGAAGAGGGAGCAGGAACAGAGGCTGGAGGGACAGTTCAAGATGGACATGTTGTTATAGTAGGTTTGAGGCATATGGGAGAAGTGATATGGGACGATAGCTAGAAACAGAGGATGGGTCAAGAGAGGGCTTTTTGAGGATTGGTGTGATTGAGGCATGTTTGAAGCATGAGGGGAAAACACGAGTTAGTGATAGGTTGAAGAGATGGGTTAGGGTTGGGATGAAGACTGTGGTGAGGTTAGGGATGAAGTGGGATGGAATCCGGTCAAGTGCACAGGTGGTCAGATGTGATCTTGAGAGTAGAGTGGAGAGTCGATCTGTAATGGAGAAGTTGGTTTTGGAGGAGGAGGGCTGAGCAGTTCTAAGGACTCAGAGGGTCTGTGGTGACTGCAGGCCAAAGCTTTCTCTGATGTTATCAATCTGCATGAAGAATGAGGCAAAGTTTTCAGCTGAGATGAGTGGAGAGGGAAGAGGTGCTGGGGGACGGAGGTGAGAATTGAAAGTGTTGAATAGCTGTTTAGGGTTGTGAGACGGAGGATATGAGAGATGAGAAGTAGGTTTGTTTTGCTGCAGTGAGTGTGGCCTTGAAAGTAGTGAGGGACTGTTTGAATGCAATGAAGTGCTCATTGGAGTGGGATCTATGCGCTATTTGCAGGCCCCTCCTTTCACAGACCTTTGTTTCGAAATTCCCAGTTGCAAAATGGGTCTGCTACTCATGTGGCTCTTGTGGAGCCTCTCCATAAATTGACCGGGACACTGATTTCTGTTATTCAGCAAATTCACAAATTTTTAAAATTCTCCATTCCATTAACTGTCAGTCTACGGGCATTATCTTCTGGGCTACTTGCCCATGTTTGCTTATTTATATCGGCCTTACGTCTCAGGAATTCAGAGTTAGAATCTTGGAACATATTCAGGACATTTAAAAATGCAGCAAAAGCAGATGAACCAGTCAAATTAGAAAAATTAAGATATATCCCAAAAAATTTCAAGGAACATCATAACAATAATTGGCGCCTCTTACGTTTTAGAGCAATTGACAAGATTCATTTGGAAGCCATTGGAGCAAAGGGAAATCAAATAGATCCTTACTCCGGATACCGTCAAGTCAAAAGGCCTTAACAATCTTGTGAACTTAGCTCCATTCCTTACTTGATTCTTGACATTGCTGTGGGTGTTTGGGTTTATCTTTTTCATAGTGTTTTCATTGCCATTAATGAGACATTTTGGATTAATGCTGTTTTTATCATTATATTACATAATATGAGAATAGGACGATGAATGGCTGCATTTCTGAACTATAGATTGGATTGGATTATTGTGTTGTGATCTAACAAAGAATGTAAATATGCTTATTCATTCTTACTAAGTATAGTGTTAGGTTCTGGTAATGAATCTAATTCTGGTTACTTACCTCCACTGAATGTAAGGGTTCTAGTCTGATTCTCCATATACGAGTAATAAAAAAAAAACACTTTGTTCAGCATTATTATATTTTGTGTTTATATTTATTTTTCTTTCTTTTTTGTTTTCATTATAAATTGTTTTAATTTTTCATTTTACATTCTTATTTCTATATTTTTTATGTTTTTATTTTTATGTATCATTTATATATATATATTATTTATTATTTTTGTTATAATGGATAATAAAAAATGCATATAATTTATCCATATAAAACAATTGCTGTAATATTTAATAGATACACTAAATGTTAATCTTTTCTCTAGTCAAGTAAAAAAATTCAGAATGCTGTGATATATCATAAAGTATAATAACACTATAATCAGTATGATGGAGAAATCCAGGCCTATTGAACACTGTATTGTGATGAAAAGGGTACACTCCGGACTATTTGCAATGTAGCCAACTTAAAAAATGGCGATTTAGAGTTCCCACTGGTGCACATGTCCCCTGTGTCATCGCTGCCCTCTCCGGGACAAGCTGCGGCGGATGATGGAGCGGTGGACAGCTGGCATGCGCCCATTAATGTGGCGTGACCTAAGGTGATGTGTACACAGCATATACCTTATTTACCAGCAAGTAACACTGACCAAGGACTCCCTGACGAAGCTGCATGCAAAACGCACATTGGGGTACTGGGCAGTGTGGTTTGATCACAAAATGGCACACGGTGTGTATTGTGTATCTATCCCTTGTTTTGTTTAGATGTCTCTATAAGGGTAAAATACCAGTACCAAGGAATAATCTGAGTTATATGAGTTATATGTTAATCTTTGGTTAAAATTGTCTATGCAGACCCCTGAAGCTAGTTAGATATTTGTTATGTCTGATATGCAAAAATTGTGTTTATGCTGAATATAAGTGTCACAGGGTTACCGTGACAGAGAAGAACCAGAAGACCGCAGCGTCTGATTTCTCCTACTCCTGTGCTGAATAGAAGTACTTCACCTGCATATTGAATGGTCTAAATTTCTTTGAGCAGTGCAGGGGTTAATCTGCTCTGTTGAGAGTTCTTGGAACTAGGTCTCTCAGCTGTGCACTGTTAGCTACTCCCATCTCCAATATAATCTGGGCCCTGTCTAACCCATATCTTTAGAGCTAGGTTGTTGGTGACAGTTATTTGAGTAGACAGTTGGAAGATTTATCTGTCACTGTTGCTTGGTTTTGAGTGTGTGATAATTCCCTTTTCTTCTCCTACTTTGGTTTAACCCCATCCTTCACTCCCTGATGCATACCTCTGTATATTTGTATGTTTGGTATTTTCTGCTACCCCTTTATTACCTTGTTAAGTCTGGTTGGTGTACTAAGGTGCACTACTACTCCCCTCTTCCCTGGGTGGGATAAGTGTACAGACTGAGGGCGGATTCAAAAGCTAAGGCAAGGTACGTGGCCCCAGCTTCTTAACCACTAGAAGTAATCCGAGTAGCAGGGTGAGCTAGACACTCGACAACAGAGTCGTAAGCTTCTGGATAAGGATATATATGAGAGATTTTACACATCTTTGTACTTTGTGATACTTGAAATATGAATTATTGATGTGCCTACTATACTTTATAGCCATACTGCCCTCTATTCTCTGTTTTTAAGGGTTTCCAAAATGGGGTCACTTGTGGAGGGTTTCCACTGTTTAGGCACATCAGGGACTCTGCAAACTGAATATGACACCGATCAAAGTCTGCATTCCAAAACGTCATTACTTCCTTTCCTTGCCCTGCCGTGTGCCCAAACAGTATTTTCCCCCCACATACGGGGTATCAGCGTACTCAGGATAAATTGGACAACAAATTTTGGGGTCCAGTTTCCTAGAGAAAAATCAAAATATGCTGACTAAAAAATCATTTTTGTGGAATTTTGTTTTTTTCACGCCCGTGCATTATACCTGTAAACTTTAGTGAAACACTTGGGGGTTCAAAGTGCTCACAACAGATCTAGATAAGTTCCTTAGGGGGTCTAGTTTCCAAAATGGTGTCACTTGTGGGGGGTTTCCACTGTTTAGGCACATCAGGGGCTCTCCAAACGCGACATGGCGTCCAATCTCAATTCCAGCCAATTTTGGTTTGAAAAAGTCAATCGGCGCTCCTTCCCTTCCGAGCCCTGCCGTGAGCCCAGACAGTGGTTTTCCCCCACGTATGGGGTATCGGCGTACTCAGGAGAAATTGCACAACAACTCTATCTGTCCATTTTCTCCTTTTACCCTTGTTAAAATAAAAAAATTGTTTGTAAAAGATCATTTTTGAGACTAAAAAGTTAAATTTTCATTTTTTCCTTCCAAGTTGCTTCAGCTCCTGTGAAGCACCTGAAGGGTTAATAAACTTCTTGAATGTGGTTTTGAGTACCTTGAGGGGTGCAGTTTTTAGAATGGTGTCACTTTTGGGTATTTTCTGCCATATAGACCCCTTAAAGTGACTTCAAATGGGAGGTGGTCCCTAAAATGGTTTTGTACAATTTGTTGTAAAAATGAGAAATCGCTGGTCAACTTTTAACCCCTATAACTTCGTAACAAAAAAAAAATTTTGGTTCCAAAATTGTGCTGATGTAAAGTAGACATGTGGGAAATGTTATTTAGTAACTATTTTGTGTGACATATTTCTGTTTTATGGGAATTAAAATTCAAAGTTTGAAAATTGCTAAATTTTCAAATATTCGCCATATTTCCATTTTTTTCATAATAAACGCGTTATATCGAAGAAACTTTACCACTATCATGAAGTACAATATGTCACGAGAAACCATTCTCAGAATCGCGAAGATCCATTGAAGCGTTCCAGAGTTATAACCTCATAAAGAGACAGTGGTCAGAATTGTAAAAATTGGCCCGGTCATTAACGTGCAAACCACCCTTGGGGGTTAAGGGGTTACAATTGTTTTGAGCATATATTTGATTGTATAGAGGCATCATCCACAGTTAAAAGATACTTTCTTCTGTTAGTAACGTTATACAGCAGGCTAGATGTCAGAAATTTTTGGGTGCTGATACTGTTCTCCATGTCGGGGTACACATGATAAAATCAACATTGGTTTTCTTACTATCGTGCTACCAAAAGCAGGCTACATTTCATCTTTTCATTATATGGTGCAGATATTGTTTTCCATACAGGGGTATACATGATCAAAAAGGCTGTTTTTTTGTGCTCAGATTCTGCTGTATCCATGGCTCGTCTACAGTAAAAAATCTAATTTTTTTCTGTTACTACATATAGCAGGCCCCATTTTATATTTTAATTATTTTGGGCTGGTATTTATTTATTATGCTTTGCTTATATAGCGCTATCTTATTCTATAGCACTTTACATACATTATCCTCACTGTCACCAATGGGACTCACAAACTAAATTCCCTATCAGTATGTCTTTGGGGTATGGGAGGAAATGGAGTACTTAGAGTAAACCCACACAAACATAGAGAGAACATACAAACTCCTTGCAAATGTTGTCCTTAGTAGGATTTGAACCCAGGACCCCAGCGCTACAAGGCTGCACTGCTCTATTGTGGTATTTTGCTGGTAATGTGCTTCAGCCAGGAGTCCACATTTCACAATATAAATTCTTTGTGCTAATAGCGTGGTCCTTAAATCATGCCACATTTAAGCATTGGATAGGGCTTGGAGCAGTATTTCTTGCTTAAACTTTGATCAGTATCTGGTGGATGAATGACAGGTGTAGGCCTGGTGCTCTGAGAGCTGTGCCAAATTCATGCAACACAAATGAAGGAGACCCAACTTTGAGACCAAATATTTCCAAAAATTATGGGCAGATACAACAAAAAAGTGGCATCAATTTCTATTTATTTTTTTTGTTTTAATCACTTATATACCGCCAATAATTCCACAGCGCTTTACAAACATTCACAGACATTATTGGCACTGTCAACATTGGGACTCGCAATCTAAATTTCCTATCAGTATGTCTTTGGAGTGTGGGAAGAAAAAAGAGTACTCAGAGAAAACCCTCGCTGAACATACAAACTCTTTGCAGATGCTGTCTTTCGTGGGGTTGGGAAAGATTCTTGAAAACCCGGTCAGCAGGGCGCAAAAGACAGGAATCTTCTTAGTAAATGACAATCTTCATTTATTAAAAATTATGGTAAAACAATGAATCCACAACGCGTTTCAACGGAGTGAGTCCGTCTTCCTCAGGTGGCATTTCGTGGGGTTGGAACCCAGGACTTCAGCACTGCAAGGCTGCTAATGTTTTTTGTGTTGATGACTCAAGGTTCCCGGAGTTGGAAGCCTATCACTGCGATGCACACGGTGTGCCTCACTGCTGTCTTGGGGAAAACCACTGTCAAGATTGTCTTCAAGCATGTTTTGATACTGCATCATGGGCACATCCCTTTCCAGGGGGGGAAGCAACTGGCAAAATTCACTTTTGTATCATGGATCGAACAGATTGGCAATAGTCAGCACTATTTTGAATTCTAACAATACGGTCAACAATCATGTTGCAGATAGTGCTGTAAAAAGGTGCTCATGGGTCGGTCTCTTTCATGAGGTACAAGTCCATATTGTGTTGGTGGTGGGATAACACCCAAGCTTGCTTCCTCCATCCCCTTCTGGCAATCACAGACAACTGAGAGGGAATCATTATCCTCTTCATCTCCTAACTATCACGCGTCCATCACCTCTTCCTTCTCGCCCTTCTCCTCATCCTTCTCCATTTGTTTCTCCAAACAACAAAAACCCTCACTGTAGCATTGATCCACTCCCGCC
>VIAB01005353.1:35025-45407 GCA_009801035.1 Oophaga pumilio | reverse complement strand
TCTTACCTGCAGTTCAGACCTGCAGTGGGCGGACGTCACAGTCCACGCGGTAATGCATGTATGGGGGATAATTAGTTTTCAACCTGGACAGTGCCAAGATGCGACCATCCAAGCTGAGAACCACTGATGAATGAGATGCTGCGTGCGCAGCCTCAGTGATGTCACTGAGGCTGCATTCCCAGCCGGCCTGAACTACGTTGACCTCAGGACCGTGGGAAAATGCCAGTGATGAGGTCACCGCAGTTCAAGGTCAATGTCTTCACAGCAGATCACCGTGAGAATTTTTCTCGGTGAGCTGCTGTGAAGACAGAACGATGGTCAATGGTATATTGTTGTTTTTTTATTTTATTTTTACAGGAGAATGAGGGCTTTGGTGGAATTAGGCGAGGTCATAAGTATGGTTTAATTAAGAATATTAAAGGAGTCTGAGTCATTTTTTTAATTAAAGTACTTTATTCTGGCTGTGTCTTTACTTACCATATAACTATAGGATTAGTAATGGATAGGTTTCTTATAGACACCTCTCCATTACTAAGTTGTGGGCTTGATGTCACCTGATAATACAAAGGTGACATCAACCCCACAAATATTACCCCACTTGCCACCGCTACAGGGCAAGTGGGAAGAGCCAGGCAAAGCGCCAGAATTGGCGCATCTAATAGGTGCGCCTTTTCTGGGCGGCTGTGGGCTGTTGTTTTAAGTCTGGGGAGCCCAATATCCATTGCCCCTTACCAGCCTGAGAATAACAGCCCCCAGCTGTGAGCGTTAGCAAGGCTGGTTGCCAAAAATGGGGGGGACCCCACACCGTTTAATTATTTATTTAAATAATTAAAAAAACAGCGTGGGGACCCCTCTAGTCTTGATAAACAACCTTGCTGAAGCTGACAGTTGCAGCCCCCAGCTGTGAGTTTTGCCTGGTTGGTTAAAGAAAATAGGGGAGAACCAATTCATTTATTTAGTTAAATTGGAGGCTGCAGAGGAGGAATACCCCGATCATCCGCTCCTGCTGTCACTGTTATGAGTATTAGAGCCGTCTTCAGAACCCGCCGCCGGGGAACAGCGCTTACTGTAGCGCTTCTTCCCCGACGGCCTTCCGTGTGGTACTGATGCGGCATACGGTTGCCACACGTGTGCCGCAAGTATTACACACACGGACACGGATATCTCCTGTACCGTTTTTTCCGGTACTGGAAATAAACGGATGTGTGAAACCGGCCTTATGGTGTGTAGTGGTTTAGTTCTCCATCCCCAAGTGCACTGCAAGCCTTGGGGGTTCCAAGACTTGTGGAGCGGCCCCTTCCCTGACTGCCCCCACAGCCACCAGTCACCAAGTGCCCTGTCAGCGAGATGTAATGCCCCTGTTCATGCTTGCTCATCCAGGTGTCAGTGTTGAAATGCACCTTGGCAGACATAGAATTTTTCAGGGAATGGGTGATGTTGTCTGCGACATGCTGGTGTAGCGCAGGCACATCTTTCTTAGAGAAGTAATGGTGACTGGGCAACTGGTACTGGATGACTGCGACGGCAACCATCTTGTATCCACAAGGCAAAAAGGCTGCATTTCTGTGGCCAACAGATTGGATTGACCATCCATTAATCACAGAGATCACAGGCCGTGAGTCACGCAGAACCACCACTGTATTTCTTGGAGTAAAGAGCTCTCAGCTGGCCCCGATCGTCCAGACTATTACATGATTGGGCGATAATCAACCAAGGAGGCCGAATTCTGTTCACAATAATTCGTTTTCGGAAAACTAATAGTGAGTGTACGGCATATCCACCTCCAGATTACAACTCATGGAATATGTGTGTATGCCGCTGTTCGATCAGTGCTAATTCCACGATAACCCCACACTCCTCACTGCCACCACCAATCCTGTTTTTAAATAAAATAAATACAGGCCCATTGGACGCCATTCTTCTTTGGAGGTTCAAACCATCATTGTCTTCCATCCCCTCTCCTTCAGAGTAGAAGTCATATACCGGCCCCCAGGCTCACCCACTCTCTTCCTTGACCACTTTTCTGACTTGTTTTCACACTTCATGTCCACACAATTGCCAACCCTAATCCAGGGAGACTTCAACAGCCCTACCTCCCCAGATGCATCCCAGCTCTAGCCACTTCTTGTGGCCTCTCACAACTTTCAACCTCTGAAACACACAAAGACGGTAACACCCCTACCTGGTCTTTGTCCAGCTCAGTTCAATCTCCTACCTAGATAACTCAACTCTTACCCTTTCTCCCCCATAAAATTAGGAGTAAATCCATAACTTACACATTTTTAGGCGCTCCCTAAAAACACATCTGTTTAGGGCAGCCTATCACGTTCCCTAATCAAAGTTAATTTTATATATAGCCTATTCTCTACTTCTGAACATAATTCGCCATCAAACTCAACCGTACCCAAAAGCCTCATGCAGCCTTTATCTACCCCCTATTTCCTCAAGATGGTTGGACCATCATTGTAAATAAGTACCTGTACTTTTTTGTCACCCCCACCTCATTGTAGATTGTAAGCTCTGAAGAGCATGGTCGTCATTGTTTTTGCTTTGTTTATCATAAACTTTGTAACTTTTGACTGTTTTATCTGAACTACTGACTTGTAAAGCTCTGCAGAATATGTTTGTGATTTATAAATAAAGGGTATTATTATTAGTACATTGAAGTTGGTGAAGTTAAAGCTCTTAGCTTTGCCATGTGTAGGAGGAAACAATCTTTTATGCGAGCACAACTGCACAAACGAGGGAAGGCTGTTGTGCTGACAGAGGGTGGAGTAGGGTGAACACAACAACCTGCTGGACTGTGCAGGCGGAGATGATAAGGTGGGGATTGAGAAAGATGGGGTGTGCTTGGTATCTAAGAGTAGTCTAATCAGCAGGTGTGTCCACTTCCGTATCAGCTGACGGGCTCTCACTCACCCCGAGTGTAGCAGGTAAACAAATGGAGGTTCTGCGGCCGGAGACCTGTATGACAACACTTGGTGAGAGAGGAGGAAGAATCAGAAGATGCGGTTGATGTGGTGGACGGTGGTTGGTGAGGCCCGCTTAGTCTGCATTTTAGCACACTGAGATTCCCAGATTAACACATGTTGATCGTGCATGTGCTAGTTCATCCGTGTACTAGTCAAATTATTGCATTTTTTTGACTCTACTCTGTCATTTTTAACAAAGTTGGCAGATAACGTGATTTGTGTAATTTTTGGCGGTCTGAAAAAAATACCCAGGTTGGCAACTGCAGACCCGCGAACACTGCTGACCACTGACAGAGTTGGGGCTGAGGATGCATTGCTTCTCGTGGTTGCATAATTGTGTCTGCGGGAAGCCGCAACATAACCTCCTTGTCCTCTTATGACCTACTCAGCTGCATTCCTCTGGGTTTACACCAAGTGGGATCTACTACCTCATTGTCATCCTGTTCTCCCACTCCTCGCCCTAAGAGTCATCCTCCCCTTCCTGCACTGACAGCTCAGTACAGTCCGCATGTGCCTCAAGTATCGGGATCTCATCAGGATCCCTTCCACCCCCGGGGTTAACGTCTGTTGAGGAGGGTTTGGATTCTGCTTGGACCCTACTTCATCTGGCCCTGGATCAAACTGAAAAAAAAATTGGGCATCGTTGCAGATGATTTCCTCATCTTGACTCTGAATCTTTGGAGTACACTTCTGAAGCCCATCACATAGAATGTGTGAACATGAGCAGATCTGCAGACTCAGCCATGTGTGGTTCCATACGGTCAGTTGGGTGGTTGGAGAGTTGTGATGTGGGGGAAAACAAGGATAATTGGGGTGCCACCTCTGAGGACTGTACTGTATGTGATAAGGTGGAGGAAGAGGAGTAGAGGCCACTTGATGCAGTGCTTGCCATCTACTGGAGCACATATTCTTTCTGGCCCTCATCTACAAAGTATACTGGCGTGCAGCTGCCAAAGAAGAGAATGGAGTAGCCTGTCCAGTAACAGAAGTTGTAAAAATGCTGCGCAATTGCTCACTGCAGTAAAAAAAAAAAACTTCTCATCTCTCATATCAAACTTGTCTCACAACCCTTAACAGCTATTCAGTACTTTCAATTCTCTCATCGGTCCACCAGCTCCCGCTCCCTCTTCTCTCATCTCAGCTGAAGCCTCAGCACCTGTGAACTTGACTGAATAATGTCCCACCTCATTCCAAACCTTACCACAGTCTTCATCCCAAGCCTAAGCCACCTCTTCAACCTGTCACTAACAACTGGTGTCTTCCCCTCTGGATTCAAACATACCTCGATCACACCCATCCTCAAAAAGCCCTTCTTTGACCCATCCTCTGTGTCTAGCTATCGCCACATCTCACTTCTCCCCTATGCCTCCAAACTACTGGAACAACACGTCAATTTTGAACTGTCCTCCCACTTCTCCTCTTGCTCCCTCTTTGAAAGCTTAAAATATGGCTTCCGACCGCACCTTTCCACTGAAAATACCCTGACTAAAGTCAACAACGATCTACTAACCGCCAAATAAAAGCAATGTTAGTTTGTCCTCTTCCTTCTCCTGGACCTGGCATCTGCCTTTGACATAGTGGACCATTCCCTCTTACTACAGACTTTCTGATCTCTTGGCATTACAGACTAGCCCTTTGTTGGATCTCCTTGTACCTAACAGACAGGATATTCAATGTCTCCCACTCACACACCACCTCCTCATCTTGCCCCCTATGTTTCAATGTACCCCAAGTTCAGTTGTAGGCTCGGGCACTATGCTCCCTTTTAAAGGGACCGTGCACATCGCCCTAAGGTGTTCCCAGCCAATTGCTGGGCAACACCTTCTATTTAAGGCTCCTCCTACAATATGGAGGTGCCTGAGCTAGGTTGTAGTTTGCTTTGCATGCTTGCTAGTTGTCAGGTTCCCCATGTCCACCCGGCTGCTTATACCTGTCTGTTCTCTCCTGTCCATCAGCCGGTCCAGCCTGCACCTGCCAGTTCTCCTCTAACACCCGGTCCAGCTCGCTCCTGCCAGAGCCCATATGTCAAACACCTGGTCCAGCCTGCACCTGCCAGAGCTCATCTGTTTAACTGCCGGTCCAGATCGCATCTGCCAATGCCCATCTGTCTAGCACCCGATCCAGCCTTCACCTGCCAGTGCTTTTCTGTTCCTCACCCGGCCCCATCTGCATCTGTGGTTCCAGTGTCCCTACAGTGCCTGCCTGCATGCTTCATCCCTCCTTCAGGCCTTACCAGCCTACCTGCTCTAGGGGGTCAGCTGCCACCCTCTGTAGTTCAGCCTTGGAGTAGCACCTGGTACCACCTCCTTGTTTTTCTTTGGGTCGCTGTTTTTGCATATTTCCACTTATCCGAGGTCGGATTTGGTAAGCCACCTAGTTACGCCCCTCCAGGCTTTCCGAGAGCTACGGCACAGTGGTAACACAACCTTGCCTGTTACAGTCTCCATCTGCTGGGCTGGCTGTAGTGGAAGAGGTGTGGGTCTCCATTATACTAGTTCTACTCTGGTGAAATTGATGCCACTTTGGTAGTGTCTGCCACTAATTTATGGAAATGTGTAGATTCCTGGTTGGGTCTCCTTCATGTGTGTTGCCTGTAGCAGTAAGCCTCCGCGACCGACAGGCCTCCACCACCTTTGAGTCAACTACCCGTGTTACTATCCTTAGATTTTTCTGACAATAATAGTCTACGAAACTTGATATTTATGCCACCTGAGTATGGTGTTGCATTAAAGCAGGTTGAGTAGTTGCATGTGGTATCAGGGCTCCTAGCACAGCAGGCCTAATCCGATCCCTCACCCACCTCATCTTACTTTGATGTTCAATTGAAATCTGTAAATGCTGGCTCAGACCCCGATAGCTCATTCATGGCTGACTGCTGCCGTGCCATGCTACAAATTGTACTGTGGGTGAATTGAGGCCTCTTCCTGGTGTCTGCCCTTAATTTGATGTGTTTTGGCAGCTTTTGGGCCCATGTTAAGGTGTTATGTATGCATTTGTCTTTGCCTCCCATTGACTCCAATGGCGTTCGGCTATGTTTGATGAATATTCAACAAATAAATTGGCGAATATTGCAAATTCGGCGATTGTAATCTGAACCGAACATTAAAATATTCCCTCTTCTTTAGATATGACATCCACAGTCTATTTCAGCCAAATCTACTCTAGAAAAACCAAATGGTGCTCCTTCTCTTATTGTTAGAACTCTCCTGTTAGGGTTTTTCTATTTTGCTGGTCACATGACCTTTTTTGCCTATTTAATCCTGCTCCGCCCTTCTGGCTTTGCTGGACTTCATTGTAATTTCTACTCTTAAGCTAGCCAGGAGCTTTGTTACCTTACTCAGTCAGTTTTGTTTGGTCTTCGGACCTCTATGTTCTATGTTGTTTTTTTTGTGTTTTACTGCTACAACTTCTGTTAGGAGGTGTCCATCTTTCTCCCAGTCCCTAGTTCTTGTAGGGATCCCTTCCTCGCATCTATAGGTCTTCGTACAGACTAGTTGAGGACTTTAGCGGGTCTGATCGCAGGATCAGGTTCCCCGTTACATCGTAGGGATCTAGCTTAGTTCTATCGTAGGGACAGATCTCCCTTCTTTCCTTAGTGCTTGTGGCAGAACATAACACTTATGAGCCTTGCCGTGCGGCCAAACAGTAGTTTTCCCCATATATGTTCAACTCTTGCATATCTATCACACCAGCACTTCCCATTCTCCCAACTTGCCTTTTAATCTCAGAATTGTCACTTTGCGCTAACTACTCCCTCATCTCATCATATTTACCCTCAGTATAAATTCGGACTTCGGTATATTGACAAAGTGTTTCACCATTCACGTCGCAGAATGTTTAAATCCTTCACCCCACAAAGCCTGTTTTCGCTTCATGACCAGGCCAAATTTTACAAATATGATAATTGTCACTTTACTTGGTAATAACTCTGGAACGATTCACGGATCCAATGGTTTCTGAGATTGTTTTTTCATGACATATTGTACTTCATAATAGTGGTAACATTTGTTTGACATGATTTGCATTTATTTGTGAAAAAAAATCCGAAATTTACGAAAACTTTGAAATTTTCAAACTTTTAATTTTTAAGCCCTTAAACCAGAGTTATGTCACACAAAATAGTTAATAAATCACATTTCCCAAACGTGTACTTTACATCAGCACAATATTTTTTAACACAATTTTTTTTTTTTTAGGAAGTTAGAAGGGTTAAAAGTTGACCTGCGATTTACAAAACCAAAAAATACTCCAAATTGACACCATTCTGCACCCCTCAAAGTGCTCAAAACCACATTTAAGAAGTTTATAAACCCTGCAGGTGCTTTACAGGAACTGAAGCAATGTGGAAAGGAAATATGAACACAACTTTTTTTCACAAAAATTTTAGTTTAGACCCCAATTTTTTTCACAAGTAACAGGAAAAAATGGATCCCAAATGTGCTGTATAATTTCTCCTGAGTATGCAGATACCCAATATGTGGGGGAAAACTACTGTTTGGGCACACGGCAAAACTCAGAAGGGAAGGAGCCATGACATTTTGAACGCAAATTTTATGGAATCATTAGTGGCGCCATGTCGCATTTGGAGAACTCCTGATGTGCCTTAACAGTGGAAACCCCTGCAAGTGACCCCATTTTGGAAACTAGACCTCTCATGGAATGTATCTAGATGTGTGATAAGCATGTTGAACCCCAAGGTGCTTCACTTCACAGGAGCTTATAACGTTACATAGTTACATAGGTTGAAAAAAAGACCTAGATCCATCAAGTTCAACCTTTCTCCACCAATTGTAAATTTTTTCACTAAATTAACTATAACCCCCAATGTAAGTTATGAAAATAAAAAAAAAATCCCACAAAAATGTTCTTTTAGCTCCAATTTCATTATTTTCACAAGGGTAGCAGGAGAAATCGCACCATACAATTTGTTGTGCAAATTTCTCCTGAGTAGACAGATACCCCATATATGTGATCGAAAACTAATTTTGAGGAACAGTGCAAAGTTCAGAAGGGAAGAAGCGCCATATTAGATTTCAGACTTTGCTGGAAAGATTTGACAGTGCCATGTCATATTGTTAGAGCACTGAGGTGCCAGAACAGCAGAAACCCCTCATGAATTACATCATTTTACAAACTACGCCTATCAATGAATTCAGGGGGTGCAGTGAGCTCGTTGACACCAAATGTGCCTCACAGAAGTTTATACTATTGAGTAGTGAAGAAAGAATAATTACATTTTTTCTGCTAAAATGTTGTTTTAGCCCCAAATTTTTAATTTTTATAAGGGCTAATAGGAAAAATGGACTTCTCAGTTTGTTGTGCAATACCCCACATGCAATTGGGGGGACTGCTTTTGAGGCACAGAGCAAAACTCAGAAGGAAAGGAGCACCATAATTTAGTTCAGATTTTACTGTTATGGTTTGTGGGTGCCTTGACTCACAGGGAGAGCCCCTAAGGTGCCAGAAAAGCAGAACCTCTATAAGTGATCCCATTTTACAAACTACACCTCTCAATTCATGTAAGGGTGCAATGATCATATGTACACCATGGATGTATCACATAATTTTATACCATTGGGCAGTGAAGAAAAAATAATTACATTTTTACCACACAAATTTTGTTATAACCCCAGATTTTCCATTTTCACAAGGGAAAATGGATAAAAATGGCACCAAAATTTGTCACAATTTCTGCTGAATGTGGAAATAACCCAAATGTGGCTGTACAGTACTGCTTAGCCACACGGCAAGATTCGGGATAGATGGAGCACTATTTGCCTCCTAGTGCACAGATTTTCCTAGAATAGTTTGCTGACTCCATATACAGAGACACTAAGTGCTAGAAGAGCAGAATACCCCCCTTCATGTGACCATTTTGGAAATTATACCCTTTTGGGAATTTATCTATAAGTGTAGTGATGATTTTGACTCCATGGGTGTTTTCACTCAGCAACATGCACTGCTGCTTGTTTCTAGAAAATTGCAAATCTGCTATTGTAGTGCCGGAACATTGTAGTGCCCAGTTTATTATGCCCAGCTTGTGCTTCTGAAGACATGCACTCGTAAGTTACACGGGCTTTCATTGCCACAGAAATGCCAGACATGTGGACGCTAAATGCGGTTTAGGTACACTGTGGGGCTCAGAACGGAGGGGGGCATTTGGATTTGGGAGTGCAGAATTTGTTGGATTTCTTTTCAGAGGCAAGAAGTCAAAGTGCTTTTCCACAGCCTTTGTACTACCAGTAACGTGGAAGCCCCCTATATTTCCGTTAGGTGACAAACCTGAGATGGGATTTGCTTTTTTTCTGGATTGAGTTGAAGCTTTTATTGGGAACATTTTACATAACGTTTGGGATCACATTTATCCGGCGCTCTACGCTGAACTTATATTGAGGTTCCCATCTAAATCTCTGAATGACGTGATTCAGATTAAACCCCCAATCCATTCCCTATAATGAGACAGCAGTTACTCTGGATTCAGTATGGCCTTTGTTCAGTGGTGTCCTTTTCAGAAGTCTTCAAAAATGTGGCCGACGGCCCTTTTATGCACTTCTAAAAAGACTGACACCGCCGGATCAAAAGCCACATGGCGTCCACAGTGCCTCCATCTGCCTCATTATAGTGAATCTTCCGCCGGGGGTTCCATTTGAATCCCGTATTTCAGAGATTTACATAGAACCCCCGATGTAAGCATTCAGCGCAGGATAAATGTGCGCCGAGCCTTACTGTGATCTTTGGGAAGAAGAATGGGCAAATCAACAGCAGGTAAAGAATTGGTTTTATTTATTTGTTACGTTCCTCGTGTGGTATAAGTGATTAGACAACTTTACTCTTCGGATCAGTGCGATTAAAGCGATGCCAGATTTATATTTTTTTTTCGGGCACATGACTTTTTTGATTAATTATTTTCTATTCTGATTTTTGGGAGATAGAATGAACAAAACACAGCAATAAGAACATTGATGTGCTATATAACTGTCAGTGCCGCACTAACACAAGCTTGTCAGATCATGCACTGCACATGGTCTAATTAGCTTGCTAGCCCTGGTGACCCGGATGTCGTCATAACGACATTGGGTCTCCATGGCAATGATTGGCATCTCGCGATGACGTCACAATGCTCCTTGCTATAAGACCCCCTCTCTTCTAAATGCATTTAATGGGTTAAACTGCAAGGAGCGGGCACCACTCCTGGCAGTGAGTGCCAAGTGTCAGCTGAACACCTGGGGCAATCGTGCGAGTACAGCTTCTGTGCACGCAAAATCGCCATAACGTATCCATATGTCTAAGTACGTGAAAGGGGTTAATATTTCATGGCTTAATAAATAACAAGTCAAACAAATAAATCCACTAAAAATTATTAGATATACATTTAGAGTTGAGAGTCCTCAGTGGTTGATACCTTTTAAT
>VIAB01005353.1:20497-33820 GCA_009801035.1 Oophaga pumilio | reverse complement strand
AGATATACATCTTTACTGTATAGATATACATTAAAACTTGTACCCAAAAACAATAAACACCTTAGTTGTCAATTTAACCAATATAGCACTGGATGGATAAAAAGGCAGTAAGGGTGATTTTCTGGATTTGTATCCACATCATAGATGAGAATTCCTCATTTTGACAACTAAGGTGAATATACAGATATTGATCTATTTTCCTTTCACACTATACCATAAGGACTTCTAGGGCTATTTGGGCCAAGCTATCAGAGAAAGGGGGCACCATATTCGTCCATCATATAGTGTGCCAACCTCCGTGGTCAGGTAGTACTGATCATGCCCACAAAAAGTCTATTTGGACAATAATCAATGCTTTTGTAAATTAGTACTTTGGTTGTATCTTGGCTCTTTTCACATTTCTGGGTGCTGAAACATATTAACACAATACCTAGCATAAGGAAACTTTTTAAATATGGAAGCAGCAGTGGAATCCAAAATGATAATTTACACATTGCTTAATCCACAGCCCCAAACGCAAGTATTTCTGGAAAAGCTTGCCTTTTTATGACAAAGGACTCCGAGAGGGCTTCTCTACAAAGGGAACATGCAGCTCGAGTTTTCAGCATTTCAGAGTATTTTATAGAATGTTTACCCCACCATTTTTGGAAATACTTGCAGGATAGGTTTTAGAAAACTGCAAAGTTTGAAGAAAGGCTGTTAACTTTATCGGGTAGGGATCTCCCGTCATCTTAGCTTTCCATTACATGATATGACTGCTATATGGAGACACAAAGCTATCTATGCACCAGACGACGAGATCCTCTATAATCACTAAATTTTAGCAAAACCGTAAAAAAAGGACCGGCACACCTACTGGTATAAATTCAATGTGTAGGTGCACATTTACACACTGTAGCCATTAAAAGACAAAACCTAGGATAAAAACAATGAGCATATATGTCGCAGTAAGTAAATAAATAGTAATAGTGCATGTAAATAACATGGGGTACTTAGTCAACACTATTGTTGATCCAAAAAAGAATAAAAGCCATTCCACCGCAACAAGGTGTACCCAAACAGGGTGGCCCCCAGCTCTAGTATCTCACCTCTCCTCAAAATATACTGGGGCAGAGCACGACCTAGACCTGTTTTACACCTGCCTGTGGAAAGCCAAATATACATTTTTTAAGTGAAATTATCAAAAAACACAAATTCTTTTTATTTTATGGTGTTTAATGAGTGAGACAAATAGCATGCTCATTTTATAGTGTTGGTCATTATGGACATGGTGATACAAAATATGTATCGCTAATTTATATTTTATTACACTCTCACAACAAAATTCCAGTTACAAAAATGTTTGTTTTTTTGTCATAATATTCTAAGAGCTATAACTTTTTCTATTTCTTCAGCAACAAGGATGTATGCGGGCTTGTTTTTTTGCAAGACAATTTTAAATTTTAGCTGCTATAATATTTGGGATTGTGACTTTTTAATTGCATTTCATTCAACTTTGTTTATTAATTTGGGCTGTTACAGATACGGCAATGCCAAATGTGTAGTTTATAATTATAAACACTTAAAAATATAAGTATCTGTGTTTTCTTTTAAGACAATTTCTTTTTTTTTCTAATTAAAGATTTTTTTTTACTTAGCAGGTGTGATACATAAAACCTAGGGGCAAGAGGCAAAAGAAAATGCTTGTTTGAACTACCCTCTCACTGATCCGAGTGCACTCCATTTTTTTACTGACAGCATTCAGAGCAAAAATGTGGTCATGTGAACAAGCCCATAAAATGGGTCCTGAAATGCTATCACAGCAAGTTCCATGCTGAGATAAGGTGGTTAGCAGCCAGGACGTATCTCAGATGTTCTTAGCTGCTCAGCTGCCATCCTTCAAGGGCATATGAGACACTGTATGTCCATGGCAGTGAAACAGTGTGAAAGTTTACTTCATTGTTCGTTAAACTATTGCACAGCAATTAATGTTCTATCAGAAAGGATCTATATTAAATGTATGTATACCTTCAGTGTGATGTGTTGCATATGTTTGACTAGACTAGTCTAAGTTTACATTGTCTAATATTAGACCGTATTATTAAATCAGCCCCAATGTAGGTTAACTTTTTTACTTAATGGCACCACATACAAAAACTGATTATTGTACAGGTTTACAGCTGGTTGCAGAGATTCTAGAAGTCAAATAAAAGAATAGTTGCATAAATGGAGAAAATCCAAGTTCATAAAAATCTATGTTGAAGGATTGAAGTGTGCGGTCAATAGATCTAATAAGATTTGTCCTACCAATTATAAGTAACCCCATGGAAAACAGAAGCAACATTTGGTAAGAGCTTCAAAGGTAAATACCATAATTTTTTTTAAATAACACACAATACATTTATGTAAATTGTTAGGAGAAAAAAAAGACATTCATAAATACAATATAATTCTACAGGGCCTAATGGTATATGAGCCAATTTCATATATAAAAGTCATAGGACTGGTATATATAGGATAGAGACTTATTACACCGCCCACGGTCTCTCAGTTGACATTTGCTTTTGGTAGCTTTTTAATGATCTCTTTGGAGGAACCATACTGTCACTAAGTCCAGGCTTTTTCCGCTTTCCCTTATCACTTTGAGGTTCCTCAGTTTGTTCTTCCCCACTCATTAAATTGTGCATCTCCAATACTTTATTGCTCAAATCATTTCCAGCACTTTCTCGCTGTGCAGATCCTGTACTTCCCTGAGGCAAGTCACTGCCATGACTGTATTTGCATCTGGTCCCATATCGACACCGCCCATCTCTTTGGTAGGCAAGACAGACACTTTTTCCACCCTTTGCCCAATTGCAATCACTCAGTTTGACATGCCTTTCTAGGATGCTTAGCTGTGCCTGCTTTTCATCTTGGAATGGGTTTGAGAACACACTGCTAGAACTCAACCCACTATCACTACCAAGACATGGAGCGGGAAGCCTGAAAGAGGGCAAGGGAGATGGGAGAGGTACTGGAGGTTCTTCCACCTTATTTTTCTTAGGATAGCTTGCCTCTTCTTCACTGCTGGAGGCAGCATCTGCAAAGAAACTTGACCTGGATGGAACCTGACTGAAACAAAAAAAAAAAAGGTAACCAATTTGACTGTAAAAATCGTGTATATAAGAAAAACAAAACAGAAGGACAAATATATATTCTAATGATATGATTTCATAAAACATGAGATAAAAGGTGTGGCTCTTGGTGGCTTAGAAATTTCACAACTGCTACTTATTGTAAAAATTCGCTAGACAGGATACCTATACAAGAGTTGAAGGATAGGCGACACCATTGGCCCCCTCCCATATCAATAATAAACACATCTCATATGACCACATCTTTCGTAACTTCATAGGACAGAATGGTGAATCAAACACAATAATTTAGTATATTCCATATTCTAATGTCATTAGATCTGTAGGACATTTTGGTATAATGGAGAAAAAGACCTACAGTGTAGAAAGAAAAATGCTGGCATAGCCAAGTTCTCCAATTTGTTCAAAAATGTAAAATATGCTGTATTTCTAGGCATATTTTGACTGTGACTCATAGGCACAGAATATATTGCATGGACAACTGTATTGTGACAATAACACATTTCAACTAAAAGGGATTTGCTCACATCCCATTCTAAATCCATAAGTATTAACAACAAGTTGGTTCCCTCTTTTCAATTAAAACAGATTTCAGTTTTCTTATAAAGCTTTAAACAAGATTTTGGAGGGTGTCAGTGGGAATTTTTGCTCACTCATCCAGAACAGTATTTGTGATGACAAACGCCTGTGTTGGAATAGAGGGCCGAGCATGCAATTTACGTTTTACTTCACCCCAAAGGTGTTCGAAGGGGCAGAGGTTGAGGCTCTGTGCAGCCATCAAGTTCTTCCACACAAAAACTCACTCAACCGTGTTTTTATGGGTCTTGGTTTGTGCACTGCTGGAAGAGAAAAGGGGCTTACACAAACCGTTTGCACAATGTTGGATGCATACAATTGTCCAAAATGTCCAGGAATGCTGAAGCATTAAGATATTTCTTCACTGGAACTAAGAGGCTTAGGACGACCTCTGAAAAATACTCTTAGCATTATCCCTCCTTCACCAAACCTTACAGCTAGTACAACGGAGTCTCCAGTGGTGGCATACTTTACACCTCTAGATCCGAAACTTAGAAATGTGCTTGGTAACATAAGGCTTACATGCAGTTTCTCGGCCATGGAAACCCATATCCCAAAGCTCCAGGTGGGAGGCACACTTCTTTTGCTGATTTTCATGAGGTTTTCTAGTTATAGCTTGCAGGTCTCTATTAGTGGCTGTGCTGAAGTACATAAAATTTGAAACTCTGTAGTTGAGTCAGTATTGGTGACTTTTATGCACTATGTGCCTCTGCACTAGGTGACGACCGCACTCTATGGGCCACATACATCAAACCTGGCGTTGTTCACACCAGTCTTGAGCAGATGGCTGGAGGCAGACACCCTTTCATGAAGTGTATGTCATTTCATGAATCAGGAGTTTTGGAAGAGTGGCTCTGTGAGCACCTCGCAACAAATCCTTCCGGAGTAAGATTTTAGGGTAGTGAACCCAGTCGATCATCATGAATTTGATGAACCGCGGCCACCATTCCCCCATTCTGTCCCCTTTCTTAAAGCTGGGTGAAAATGGCAAGAGTACACCAAAAGTCACTACATTTTTGTGCAGTCTTGAGTTGCACCAAAATTATGTGACTTTTCAAAGCTTTTTATCCCAGAATATTGGCGTAAAAGCTGTGATGAATCGAGCCTTGTACTTTCCTGGCTGAATTTCTATGGATCCTAAATGTTTCACTTTTCAATAATACACCTTACAGCTAATCATGGAATATTTAGGGGGAAAGAAACTTCACTAATTAACTGCCAACATTGGCATACTATTATATTACCGTAGGCGAGAGGTGTGTCCCAATAGTTTTGTTTAGTGTGTATGGTGAGCTTGGCAACCACAGTAAGATTTTTTCCACTGTTAGGGCTAACTGGTAGGTGCCCCATAAAAATGTTCCCAGTTACACTAGTAGACCAGAGTTTTACATTGTAAACATGGAGCACAAATTTGGGAGCTAGTTTACGCAGCACCACATTTAACAGTGTAACACAAGTCCTCCAACAAAAGCTAAACATTGTCCATGGTGGTCTGATTGTATTCACTGAACCTCCTCTCCGCATCATCTTTGTAAGGGAGGCCTGACTGGATCCTTACCCTAGATTTGTGATCCCTATTACAACTCTTGCAAAATTCAGATTTCCCAACATGACATGTTTCTGTCCAACATATGGATAGTTCACGGGATTCATAGGAGGGAAAGATGGGTTCTTGGTCAATGGCGGAAATGTGCAGTATAGGCATCTCTCTATTTTATACTGTAACAAGGTCACAGTTGCTCACCAGGATGTATTGTCAGCTGCTGCTGCATCTTCTTCATCAGAGCCAGAGGAATTGTATCCTGAGAGAAGTCCCAATGATGATGGATTTGTGTTCATAGCTTGCTCACTGATGACACCTGCAGAACAACAGTAGTCTTACTATTACAAGTTTGGCCCAAATAGATATCGTACTGAAATGAAGAACACATACACTGCCCAGTGTAGCTGAACTTTTAGAAACTGAAAAACAGAATCTGAATTTCCACACTATTTTCCTTCTTAATACCTGCATATTTTGGCAACACGATCAGTCTATATAGCTCTATAGCTCCTTTACCAATAGTCAGAATTAAATTCTGTTTTTTAGATTTAATTTGTTTATACACAATGGTATATTTGTCAATGCACTTGTTCAGAAGTTTGTTTTTTTACAGAGTATACTGCTGACCTGACAGACTGATCCAGATAGGAAATAAAATCCAGCCCTGGCTGACAGAGGGCCACACATGTACTGAGTAATTAAAAGCATGTTTTGTGCAAACACATATACACATTGACTACATACAGAAAGATGGGTCCAGAAGTATTTGAACAGTGTCACACAATTTTTATAATTTATCATCTGTACTAAATAATACAAAATAGTTAATCCCGTCACCCCTGGGCAATTTTTTCGTTTTTTCTCTTCTTCCAAGAGCCATAACTTTTTTATTTTACTTTCCACATAGCTGAATGGGGCTTGATTTTTGAGGGACATGTACTTTTGAATGACCATTCATTTTATCATGTGATGCACTGGAAAGCGGGAAAAATTTAAAGGTGTTGAAATTGCAAAAGAAAGTGCAATTCCACATTTTGTTGTGGGGAGGAGTTATTTATCATGTTCACTATATGGTAAAACTGTCCTGGCAATATTATTCTCCCAATCAGTATGATTATGCCGATGCCAAACAAGTGTAGTTTTCCTTATTTAAGTGGGGAAATAAAATTAGGAAATTAAAAAAATAATTGCTTGTGTCTCCATTTTCCCAGACACAATGTTTTCAATGTGAGATGGCTTATTTTTTTTGCTGACGTTTTTACTGATACCGTTATGGGGTAGATACGTTTTGATTGCGTCTTGTTGCATTTTACTATAAAGTTAAGGCGACCAAAAAATGTAATTCTCGTTATGCCATTTACGGATCGGATTAACTGACTTTATGTTTTGCTAGATCAGATGCTTTTACAATTGCAGCAATGCCAAATATGTATTTTATTTTGCTTTTTATTTTTAATGGAGAAAAAGAGCGATTTGAACTTGTGTGTTTTATACTCATATTTTTATGTGATGTGCGCGGACCTTACTCAATCCAAGTGAACTGAACGAGAATGCACTACGTCTAGTCGGAATGTGGCCGGAAGTAGGTATATCACATACTTGCAGTCACATGACCACCCAGCCTTGCTGGTGTAACTGGAGAATTCTGACAGCGCTATGTACGAGGATTCACAAGTCTGCAGTCTCACAGAGTGACAGACTCCATGGATGGAAGGCTTATGACTGTTATTGAAATAAAGGGCGGTTATACTGTCAATGATATATCGTGGTTTTTTGGACTATAAGACAAACTTTTGCCCCCCAAATTTGGGAGGAAATGTGGGTGTGTCTCAATCTGAATGTAGCTTACGGGGCAGAGGGGTGCAGCATCACAGGAGGCAAGGTAGCTGCAGCAGGGTGGGGTGTTCCGGCGCTGTCAAGCTGCGGGCCCTGGGCTGTCAGAAAACATTGGTGTTCAGCACCTGCACTTTCCCGCTGATTTCCATGCAGTGGACTTTGGAAAAATGGCCACTAGAGGCGGTGCATGTGCATATTGAGATCTCAGCTCCCGAGATGTACATTTTGAGTCGTATAGTTTATTATTCTCAGTTTGCTCACTCTACTGCATTACCAAAACAAAGTTTTTAGAAAAGGATATTAAGGGGTGGTATGAGTGGGATTTATAATCCCTGTTTGTGAGAGGGGGGGATTCCTTGCACATTTTCAAACCACACCCATTTCTACAGACAACCAACACCAAAATACAGGATCGTAATGGTAACCAAAATTAGGGGCACATTTTCCTGCTGTCATTTGTAACACCACAAGTAACACACAGTAATAGACTTTGAACAATAATAATGTAGTAGGTACAGAGGAATAATGATTGTGGTCGCAGAGTTTGGTGTGATGTGTTTGGTCGCACATGCAGCTGAATAGTATTGTGGAGCAAAGAGCCACTGACTCACTGCACTGCAAAAGCTATATATCCGCAGACCTATCACAGGCCAGCTGCTGATGTCAGTGTACCCTTTGCAAGCAGCGCATGCCGCTTATTTTAAGGGACAAGAGAACTGATTATATGATAGGGGCCAGAATAGAGGGCCAATATAGAGGACAATTACAGGATGGGTGCCAGTACAGAGCATATTACAAGTTGTGGCCAAGCACAAAGGACATTATTACAGAATCAGGGGTTAGGGTAGGGAACATTATTGCAGTATGGGACCAGGGACATAGGAAATACTACACAAACAGCACAAAGAAAAATGAGTGCAAAGGGGTCTCATAAAATGTAACATATTTTCTTAGTATAAAGATTAAATGAAAAACATAGTGAATAAAAGGGAACAGAGTATTCATAAAAATTGGTCCAGTACACACCTGAAGTATAAACAAGTATATAAATTTAAATAAAGCAATTTGAAAGTACAGTACAACCCCTAGTCTAAAAGCTAAGTGCTATCACTGTCCATAGAGGACCTAATAATACCATGTAGGTAAATAGTACTTACATCTTAATGATGTGTCCAGAGGGGAAGAAATAAATGTGCAAAGGTGCAATGGCCCCTACACGCGTTTCACACACAGCTTCATCAGGGGACTAAATCAAGCTGTATGTACTATTTATGCACAAAAATTTTTGTTACTGCTGATCACTTCAGGTCTTTCAACATTAGACATCGAATATCCCGCACTAGAAAAATTGTCATTTATCATGCAGAATGTCTATGCGGATTGCTGTACATTGGCATGACTATCAGGGAACTGAGAGTTAGGATCCGTGACCATGTGAGAGACATGGAAAAAGCTAAAACAAGTACAGAAGTCGAAACCTTGAAAACAATTCCTCACCACTTTCGAAAATGTCATCATAGTGATCCCACAGTATTGAAGGTAAAAGGGATTGGCAGATTATATCCCAGTAGTAGGGGAGGGGATATTGCCAAGAAACTAGCCAAGTTGGAAAGTCAATGGATATATAGACTTGGCACTGTATCTCCGAGGAGGCTTAACAAAAATTTTGGGTTTAATGCTTTCTTGTAGAGATTCTTTTTTATGTGGGTTTGTTTTTATGTGATATTTTTATTTTACTGTCTTTATGATATTATTTGTATTTTACTGTCTTTATTGTTATTTTTTCTATTCTTAGCTGGTATATTTTCACTACAGCTCTTTATCCTAGTAGGTGATCCATTCTGGATACCTTCAACAAAAAGGATATGATTGATTTTGGACTTACCTTGAATCATCTCCCTTTTAAATATCTGGACTTCTCTTCAGTAGATGACATGGTTTTCATTCATTTATTGGACCATATTTTTGTTATACAATTGGATCCTTTTCCTCAGGAATATTCTTTTGCCGAGACCTCAGTGACACACGTCCTGTTCATTGCCTCATTATGGACTGTGGTTACTTTTTCATTTTCCCCCTTTCTTTTGGTTTGTCATTTTTGGGGCCATGGATAATGATGTTGCATATATATTTTTGTAGTCATGATAGATGACGTTTGGGATATCTTTTGTTTACCGTAATAACGTGTGGTTAGTCATTTGTCTGTGTATGTATACATTTTATGTTGTTTATAAACATGTGGGTACTTATTTACACTCTTGCATACCCATGTTTCTTTCATAAGTTCCACACTGGCACGACATTCCCTTACTATAAGCATCATTGGTTATTCAATACTATTCATCTGCTATTTATGACGTTGTCATGAATACTAATATTGAATTTTATCATGGTTGGCATCTCTTTATAAGTACTTGCACATTAAGGGTATCAACTGGATTTGCATATATATTTACATATTTCTTCATTATTATATTCCTTTTTCACATGGAACACAGCACTTAGGGCTTTTCACACATTTATATTCACTTTATTGTGACATTAACATTACTTTTACATTTCCTAATCATCAGCATTCGGTGTCACTCAATATAATTTATGCATTATATATGATACTGTCATGAACTTTATTGTAATTTATTGATGTTTTTACCCTCTTTATTAGCATTTACATTTTAAGGGCATTACGTGCATTCTACATCCATATTGCACGAATTCCCTTTTTCCTCTATCCATAGCACGTCTGCACTAATAGCACCTTAAGGTATTTGTTGACACATCATTTATATATTTAACCCTGCATACAAGTATATATGGATACACATGATTCTAGACTCTTTATCACCTATACTAACATATGCATCGTTTTTGCAGCAGTTATATCCAATAGGCATTCCACTGCACTGCCAGCACTTTATGGTATTTAGTAAATCCTCTTTACCGTATCCTTTTGCACATTTATCGTATTTAGTACACGCTTCACCATATATGAGTTATAGATAGATTGCCCCTTTGTCCATTATTAAATAATGTTTTTCTGTTCCCCTCGACCATGTGCGCATGTGTGGCTCGCTTCTGCTCTGAGCTTTGATTGTCCCGAGCGTCTTGCACAGACGCGCTTCTGAGTTGCAGGGCAGCCGTTTCCCTGGTTGCGATGGGCGCGTCTCTCCTCTGTCCGGAAGAATGGAAGCTCCTGAGTGTCGATGCTTGCTGCGCATGTGCCGCTCACGTGGTTGCGGTTGGGACATACCCCCATCTTCCTCATTGGCAGATTTAGCAGGTCCTGCCGTTTTGATTTCCACCCGAAGGTCCTTTACATTTCCTGTCATTCGTTCCTCTTTTCTATTGGTGGCATCAGTTATTTATATCTGGGATTCGGTTTCCCATTGGCGCGGACAGTGACACAAGAACAAATTGTTATTATTGGTTCCTGCTTGTCTCGGCATCACCCACACCAAGCTCCCGCTTAAACACGATGAAGCCTTTGGGTGAAATGTGCGTTGTGGCTGGTGGATCAGGACACATGAACATTAACCCCTTCAGTAACATACCATCTTGTTGTAAGTATTGACTTTCATATCTTGTTCACTAAATTATTTAGTTACAGTCATGGCACCTGCTCTCTGACTTGAGGTTTTATGTTGGTAGGGTCTTTTGGACTGTTTAAAGCTTGTCTCTAAATTTTACACTTTATACCTTGTACATGTTACTGGTATCATTTACAGGAACATTCTGTCTTGATATACAGTACAGACCAAAAGTTTGGACACACCTTCTCATTCAAAGATTTTTCTGTATTTTCATGACTATGAAAATTGTAGAATCACACTGAAGGCATCAAAACTATAAATTAACACATGTGGAATTATACATTACACTTTACAAAAAAGTGTGAAACAACTGAAAATATGTCTTATATTCTAGGTTCTTCAAAGTAGCCACCTTTTGCTTTGATTACTGCTTTGCACGCAGAAAAGGTGAATGGATGGACTCTACATGCCTGGTTCCCACCGTGAAGCATGGAGGAGGTGGTGTGATGGTGTGGGGGTGCTTTGCTGGTGACACAGTTGGGGATTTATTTAGAATTGAAGGCATACTGAACCAGCATGGCTACCACAGCATCTTGCAGCGGCATGCTATTCCATCCGGTTTGCGTTTAGTTGGACCATCATTTATTTTTCAACAGGACAATGACCCCCAAACACACCTCCAGGCTGTGTAAGGGCTATTTGACCAAAAAGGAGAGTGTTGGGGAGCTACGCCAGATGACCTAGCCTCCACAGTCACCAGACCTGAACCCAATCGAGATGGTTTGGGGTGAGCTGGACTGCTCACCGCTTCAATTTTGAATAAATCCCCAACAGTGTCACCAGCAAAGCACCCCCACACCATCACAACACCTCCTCCATGCTTCACGGTGGGAACCAGGCATGTAGAGTCCATCCGTTCACCTTTTCTGCGTGCAAAGCAGTAATCAAAGCAAAAGGTGGCTACTTTGAAGAACCTAGAATATAAGACATATTTTCAGATGTTTCACACTTTTTTGTAAAGTGTAATGTATAATTCCACGTTTTAATTCATAGTTTTGATGCCTTCAGTGTGATTCTACAATTTTCATAGTCATGAAAATACAGAAGAATCTTTGAATGAGAAGGTGTCCAAACTTTTGGTCTGTACTGTACATATGTTTCTTTAATTTAAAAAATTCTTTGTTTTAACCATATTTAATAAAATGTTATATTTTATGAGGCTTATTTGTGCACTTGTTTTCATATGTTGGTCTGTAGATTAGTTCCAGAGTGTGTCTCTTGAATGTGTATTTTCCTTTGCTGCTCATTTTTTCGGTCTGTATTTATTATTAGTATATTAGATATGGTATAGTGGACTTTGTTCAGTTACAAAATGGTGATATTTGTTATTTGGTAAATATTTGACTATTTAGAAGTATTAGAAAATTATATTATTGATGTAATGATTGTGAGATTTATATAATACACTACCTCAGCATTTTTTTTAATTTTACCGCTGGAATGGTGCTTCTAATCTAATGTCCATGACCCTACTCTTATACTCACCTGCCAGTGTCTTCATCTTTTATCTCAGCTGCTCCCGTAGATCTCCAAGTTTGTAACCTGCCTGATCTATGAGAGCCTCCTTCTGGCTATCATAGACATGCATTGAGAGCTTATGACGCAACTTCTGACTTCCCATCACAAGATGGTGCCGTGAAACTGGAGCGGTGTAGAAAAAAGGTGAAGACACCATAGTGCGGGTATAAGGGTATGTGCACACATTGCGGATTCTGCATCTCTTGCCAGAAAACGCATATAAAAAGCAGCGCCTTTTTTGCAAACTGGCATGCGTTTTTACCCCTGCGGATTTCATTAATTCAATGGGTGTAAGAAAGCAGCGGATCTATAAAAAGAATTGTCATGCTACAGAAAATAAACCGCTGCGGATTCCGTGCGGAATTTTCCGCAGCATGTGCACAGCCATTTTTTTCCCATTGAATAACATTGTGTGGTCAAACACTTGCGGATCTGCAGCAATTCCGTGTGGAAAATCCGCTGCGGATCCGCAACGTTGGCACATAGCCTAAGACCAGAGGCACAGACCTTATATGACAAGCACCATTCCAGGGCTGGAAAAAAAACTGTTGTGAGTGGTGCTTTAATGGGGAGTGAACACCTCTGTTTTATAACATCTAGAATGCTAAAGAGGCCCATGCAGCTGACCAAAATGCTAGTGGGGGTTTGGATCCAAATTTTGTCCAGGACTCTAGTTATGCCTCGGTATTATTCATTCACAATATTGCAGAATCTGCACAGATTTTACAGCACTCGGAGGTAAGTATCCCATCTTTCTGCCCCCACCAAATACAAAGATTTAATGCAATTAACAAATATAGATGTGGTAATCCTTAACTTGTCAGACAGCACACCACTTTATTAACACAGCTACGTAGTATGTAACCTGACAGCTTATGCATTGCTACTTGTATACAGGATCAGAATCAGTAATGGTATTTAAATAACGACAAGAACCAAAATCAATACATGAATACATCACTAGAACCGCCATCACTACTAGAATACATCAACAGGACCACCCTCAGTACAGGAATACAGAATCATCCTCATTACATGAATATAGAACTAGAGCCAACATCAGTACAGAAATACAACACCATTAGGCTGTGTACCCACGTTGCATTTTGTAAGCGTTTTTCCGCTGCGTAAACGCTTAAGAAAAACA
>VIAB01005352.1:16066-30427 GCA_009801035.1 Oophaga pumilio | reverse complement strand
GTAATAAACACTTTTTCACATATTTTTATGTGTTACTGTATGCCATAGAATAATAAAAAATTACTTTTTACTAAAAGTTTGATGATTAAAAAAATTATCTTTTTCAGAAGAGCCTACAAAGCAACTTGAACCAGAATCAAGAGAAATAATTGAAGGTAGCAATAATTTGTATATTGGTTTTCATTGATATAATGTGATACATACAGTGCTTTATTAATTGAGATCATAAATGATATTGTCTAAGTGGATTATTCCATTCTTGTAATTTTATATGAAACTTCCATGAGCACCTATGACCCGAAGCATGGTATCAGTTTTATTTGAAAAACTTATAATTCCACAAATATATATTTTTTTCTAAATATAACATAATAAAGCTAAGTAATAAAGAAATGTTTTATACCTGTAAGTAAATGTCCAACTCCATATAGAAGTCTGGATGTGCAATCCCTGAATGATCAGTACCTTTAAAGTACCTGCTACAACATCATACATTTATAGAGCACAAAATCTCGCCAGATATCATCAGATCTTGCAGCTCCAGCTAAAAAAAACCTCTATTTACTGCTTTAAATTACACATGAATTGATAACTGTATTTTTTTTGCAGAATATAGCACTCTCTCTTTTATTTCATATTCTAGTGCAGTGTGATTAGGTGTTGGGGTTGGGAAGGTACAGGACATTGTAAGGTAGCACAGTCCAGAAGTCAGTAATTACATACTCACATTGGGTTTTCTTTTAAGTTTACCTACACTTTGAAATGTATTTAAATATCTGACAGAGGTTGAAATGTTCTGCAGATCAGTGTGTGTCTAGGTCCTGAAAACCCCACTTATCAACCAAAAGACTTGTCAAAAGGCAGAAGCAATTACTTCCTGCGTAAGTGCATGCACAGAGAGGTATACAGACTCAATGGAAAGTCTATGAGCTTGTGCAACTCCACGTGTGCGTGTTTGGACAGGAGCTCAACGCATCTATCTCTTGAGTACTGCTGTGACCGCCACAGATCTTTAGGACAAATCCTGTTTCTGGTGAAAGGACATCTTTAAACTTGATCATTATTACCTTTATTTGAAGAAAATAAATTGTTAACTTCAATAGCATGTATTTTTCATTTTTATGATTACTGTATTGCTTTATTACTTACCTACGAAAAGAAAAACTTTTTTAAGCTTTTTAAAATACAGTATTTAGTCATGCTGAATGGTTTACCACAATAAATTCTTAATGTTTAAAATATTTTTTTAAGCAATCTAAATTAGCGAGGTTACTTCTTGCTGATTAGTGGGTTTGCAACCAATGAGATCCACTGATTGGCAGAATAAGGAAATGTTATCTCTGCTGGAATGAAGTGACACAAATGCCTATACATTCATTCCCTATGGGGCTGACAGTCTCTACATTAGGCTTTATCTGGCATCCCTAGAGAGAATGAATGAATGAATGAATGAATGAATGCGATTGTTTATCCGACCTACTGAAACATTTTTGTAATGGAGATAAAAATGTTCAGTCATATTCCCTATTCTGCAGATCAGTGACTGTGGTCCAATCCCCACCCATCAGTAAGTTCCATGTATCGAAAGAATATGTGCTAACTTGTTATCATAAGACAATTTTTTTTTTCATTTTTATGTACATGATTGATCATGAAGAAAATAAATGTATTATGTTTAGCCACAACAAAATAATATAATAAATAATAATATGAATTAATAACAATATAGAGGTTCAAGGGGTAAGGTTTCTCCTTGTGGAGAGTGACATACCAGCTCTGGCGTGTCGAGGTAAGGAGGCTTATTCGCCGTGCAATGCTCCTCTGGGAAATTTAATATGCAAATTGCCTCTTCAGAGAAAAAGAGGACTTGAACTCTATAGTTCCACTTGTTGGAAGCAGCGATCCTACAAGTCACAATTAACCCTTTAACGAGTCTTGCAACATGACTTAGGATAAAAGCCAAATCATGTGTCAAGGCTTGTTAAAGAGTTGATTGTGACTTGTAGGATAGCTACTTCCAACAGGTGGCGGTATAGAATTCAAGTCCTCTTTTTCTCTGAAGAGGCAATTTGATTAACAATATAGACACATTTTCAAAATTTTTATGTTGTTGATAGCCATAGACTAACTAACACATTACGCCATGCTTTGAGATCAGGTTTGGTGGAAATAATGGTGTATACTGATTGCATTTGATTATTTTTGCTCTAAATAATTACTTTCTGCTAAAAATTCAATGATTAAAGAAAAAAAATCTTTTTCAGAAGAGCCTGCAAAGCAACTTGAACCAGAGACAAGAGAAATAATTGAAGGTAGCAATAATTTGTATATTGGCTTCAATTGATGGAATGTGACAAATAGAATGTTTTAACAATTAAGATCCTAAATTATACTGTGCACTGTATTTTAACATCAAATTTTAACAACTTTTAACTGAAATATGATATCAGTTTTATTTGAAAAATCTATAACCAAACAAATATATATATATATTTTTAAATTTGACACAGTAAAGCAAAGTACCAAAAAATGTTTTATACTTGTAATTAAATGTCCAACTTCATACAGAAGTCAGGGTGAAATTTCTGGGTTGTGCAATTGCTGAATGTTCAGCACCTTTCATCTACCCGCTACAACATCATACCTTTAGGCAATGTTCCCACAATGAGCTTTTGGTGCATTTTTGACGCTGCATATTTTTACTGTATCAAAAACTCAGGGTCTTATAGTTCCAGTTAAGTGGATGGGATTTATAGAAATCTCATGCCCACTGTGCTTTTTTTTCCTTGGTGTAAACTGACCTATGGTGCGAGTTTCAAATCCACAGCATGTCAATTTCTCTTCCAGGTACGCTGAGTTTTCTGTGCGGATTTTGCCCATAGACTTGTATTAATTGCGGAAAATCTGCAGGAACAAGACCTACTTGTGTTCTTAGTGTGTTTCCCCATCGGAAACACATCAAAAATGCATATAATAAGCATCTAAATGTATGAATAAAGTTTTCTAAAAGCCAATTACCAGGAAGAATCAAAAACAAAGCAGCTTTATTTTAAACCATGACACACCAAAACGATACAAAAACTGCAGGGTCAAAAACTCAATAAAAACTTTTGTTAAGAAACCACACACAAAAACTAAATAAAAAAACACAAGTAACCTAATTTAAATAATAGGTGCAGAAATTCTGCAGAGTCAAAAATTCACCAAAAGCTGAACATGGGAACGTAGCCTTACAGACCACAAAATTTCACAAATTATCATCAGATCTGTTTTAAGCATTGGATGCCACCTTTTTGGGCTCAATTTTGATGGAAATAATGGTGTCTACTGATTGCATTTCATAATTTTTGCTCTAAAAAAATAATTTTTAATAAAAATGTGATGACCAAAAAATATATATTTTTTCCGAAGAGCCTGCAAAGCCACTTGAACCAGAGCCAAGAGCAATAATTGAAGGTAACAATAATGTAAATATTGTCTTTCTTTGATATAATGTGATAGATACAGTGCTTTATCAATTAATATAATTAGTGTTATGGTTTAAGTGGATTACTCATGTTTTGTATTTTTTATCAAATGTTCAAGTACACCTTTCACATGAAGCAGGGTATCAGTTTTGTTTTACAAATTTATAACATCACAAAAATAAATATTTTTCTAAATAAATAATACACAATAAAGTAAAGTAATAAAGAAATGTTTTATACTTGTCAGTAAATATCCTGCTCCATATAGAAGTCTGGATGACATTTCTGGGTTGTGCAATATCTTAATGTTTAGCATCCGTCAACGACCCACTACTACATCATATCTTTGCAGAACAGAAAATCTCATCCGTTATCAGAAGATATTGTAGCATCAGCTAAAAGACCTCTATTCACTGCATCAATACATTGGTTTAAAAAAGTATATAAAAATGTATTACCCATAAATTGATAACTGCAGTATTTCTGCAGTAGATAGCACTCTCTTTTATTTCATATTCTGACAGTAAATGATGAGGTGGTGGGTTTGGGAAGGTTCAGATATTCCTGTGATAGCACAGCCCAGAAGTTGCAGGAGTCAGTAATTAAAGGGACTCTGTCAGCACAGAATGGCTGCTCAAACTTAATCCCACCGCTCAGTGCATTATGGCGGGGCCAATCATTGATGTACACATTCCCACCTCCTTGTTTTCCCTCCAACTAAACCTCCTCTTCTTTGATTGACAGCTCTGGTTGCATAGCCAGATAAGGGTGGAGAAAGATGGAAAACAAACAAGTGGAAGTGTATATAAATGATTGGCCCCACCGCAAAGCACCCAGAGCCTGTACTTGGTTGGAACAGTCATTCCGTGCTGACAGAGCCCCTATACATATTGGCATTGTTTTTTTAATTACTTACACTTTAGCTTTTATTTAAATATGTGACAGGCTGAAATATCCTGTAGATTGGGGGAATTCAAGTCTGGATACTCTACTCCTACTGATCATTCAAAAGACTTGTCAGTAAGGCAATCCTCAAGAGGCAGAAAAGATTAGATCTTGAGAGCACGTACAGAGAAATATGTAGACTATATAGAAAGTCTTAGAGCTTGTGCAGCTTCTTTTGTGCAGGAGAAGCTAGGAACTTCTTCCTCATGAGCACCACTGCTAACAAGTTTTTTGATCCTACAGTTGAAGTAAGTGTATCTACCTCCCAAGCCTTGCACTTCTGATGCCCACAAATCTGTAGGTCATTTTAATGCCTATCGCATATTAGTTAAGTTATAGGTGCTGTTTAGAATCTTAACTAATCATATTTCAACAAATTGCTCACTCATTTGGGGGAATAATGCTCATTAAGGTATTTAACAATTCATTCCAATTACCGAGACTTCAAATTGTCATGGATGGTTATTCTGTCTTGCAACATCAGCTGCTGATTCAGTTGAGAATTGATCAATTTACTTGACTGCTGTCTTCCTTGGATGTTGTACACTAATATTAGGCTGGATCTCTGGAACAGAATCATGATTCTCTGTTACCCATGTGTACTCTGAAACTCCGCCTTTTGGCGGTTTGAGATTGAATAGATGAGTTCCTTCACTTTGTGGTCCACTGGGTCCCCTTTTATTCATGGCCCCAGTTCAAACAAATAATGAAATAGAAAATAGAGGACAATTCCATTATCCCTAGCTGAAGAATTCCGGCATGGTTGCCTGCTTTGAACATACATTTTTTCAAGGGAAACACTTTGGGCCCTGGTACCCTAAGGCAAGAGCATAGGAGAGGCATATCCAGAATCAAACTACAAGCTTTTTATCTGCGTTTGCTTGTACGCTACTGGAGGTGAAATTTTGGAGCCGTGGGGAAGTGTGAAAACATGCTTGTGGGTGAAATTTTTAATAAGATTCTGTGGGAGTATTCTGGCCCATTCTCTGTGGGAGATATTTGTTGTCAGCTTCTGTGGGTTAAATGTGTAAACATGCTCTGTGGGTGATATTTATGATAAGAATACGATGTGGGTGAAATTTTTAACTGGACTGCCGGTACCAAGCCTCGCTGCGGATCGCCAGCTCGATCTAAGATCATACTACAAGCTTTTCATTGATGGAAATTGTAACATACGCTACTGAAACAGACATTTTTGAGCAATGGGTGTACTGTGTCCCATTGTCTGGTTGTGAAATTTTTAATTAGTTTTCTCAGAAAAGCGTGAAAACATGCCATGTGGGTGAAATTTACTGTAGTCTTCTGTCGGAGTATTGTTCCCCATGCTCTGAGTTTGAAATTTTTAAATTTCTTCTGTGGGTATATTGTGCACCATGCTCTGTGGCTGAAATTGTAAGGACTCAAAAAGTAAGATTGCATAATCATTTACTCCAGACTGCTGTTAAAGACCCTAATTGAAGCGTGGTTGCCTGCTTTGAACAGTAAATTTTTCAAGGTAAATTATTCTGGATTTGGGACCTACTATGTTTTCCTCTGATGCATTTGCAGTATAGAGTACTGTAGTGCACATTTTTGAACATTTGGGGTATCATGCCCCATGCACTGTGGCTGAAATTTAGTGTAATCTTATTTGGGGGCTCTGAGGCTGAAATTTTTAAACTTCTTCTGTGAGGGTATTGTGCACCATGCTCTGTGGATGAAATTTGAATCAGCTTCTGTGAGGGTACTGTGCCCCATGGTCTGAAGGTGAAAGTTGCAAGCTACTTCTGTGGTAATACTCTCCTGCATGCTCTGTGGGTGGAATATTTAACCGGGCAGGCAAGCCTCAGTCTTTGTGGGGTCACTGTTAACATTTTTATGTTATTCATTTACTTCCTATTTTACCATGATTGCTTTGTTGATATACAGTGGGGAAAAAAAGTGTTTAGTCAGCCATCAATTGTGCAAGTTCTCCCACTTATAAAGATGAGAGAGGCCAGTAATTGACATTATAAGTAGAACACAACTATGATAGTCAAAATGAGAAAACAAATCCAGAAAATCACCTTGTCTGATTTGGCAAGATTTATTTTGCAAATTATGGTGGAAAATAAGTATTTGGTCATTAACAAAAGTTCATCTCAATATTTTGTTATATGTCCTTTGTTGGCAATGACAGAGGTCAAACGTTTTCTGTAAGTCTTCACAAGGTTGCCACAATAAATATCTCCTCTAGAGCAGTGATGTTTTGGGCCTGTCGCTGGTCAACACAGACTTTCAAATCTCTCCAAAGGTTTTCTATGGGGGTGAGATCTGGAGACTGGCTAGGTCAATCCAGGACCTTCTTTTGCCCATTACGAAGCCACTCCTTTGTTGCCCTGGCGGTGTACTTGGGATCATTATCATGCTGAAAGACCCATCCACTTTTCATCTTCAATGCCTTTGCTGATGGAAGTAGGTTTTCACTGAAAATCTCACGATACATGGCCCCATTCATTCTTACATGTACACAGAACAGTCGCCCTGGTCCCTTTGCAAAGAAACAGCCCCAAAGCATGATTCTGCTACCCCCATGCTTCATGGTGTTCTTTGGATGCAGCTCAGCATTCTGTCTCCTCCAAACATGACGAATTTTGCTTCTACCAAACAGTTCTACTTTGGTTTGGTCAGACCATATGACATTCTCCCAATACTCTTCTGGAAAATCGAAATTCTCTCTAGCCAACTTCAGATGGACCCGGACATGTACTGGCTTAAACAGGGGGACATGTCTGGCACTGCAGGATCTGAGTCCCTGGCGGCGTAGTGTGTTGCTGATGGTAGCCTTTGTTACGGTGGTCCCAGCTCTATGCAGGTCATTCACTAGGTTCCCCTGTGTGGTTCTGGGATTTTTGCTCACTGTTCTTGTGATCAATATGACCCCACAGGGTGAGATCTTGCGTGGAGACCCAGGTGGAGAAAGATTATCAATGGTCTTGTATGTCTTCCATTTTCTTATTATTGCTCCCACAGTTGATTTCATCACACCAAGCTGCTTGCCTATTGCAGATTCAATCTTCCCAGCCTGGTGCAGGGCTACAATTTTGTTTCAGGTGTTCATCGACAGCCTTTGGTCTTCACCATAGTGGAGTTTGGAGTGTGACTCTTTGAGGTTGTGGACAGGTGTCTTTTATACTGATAACAAGTTCAAACAGGTGCCATGACTACAGGTAATGAGTGGAGGACAGAGGAGCCCCTTAAAGATGAAGTTACAAGTCTGTGAGAGCCAGAAATCTGGCATGTTTTAGGTGACCAAATATTTATTTTCCACCATAATTTGCAAAATAAATCTTACCAAATCAGACAAGGTGTTTTCTGGATTTGCTTTCTCTATTTGTTTTCTGGATTTGTTTTCTCATTTTGTTACCTATGATGTCAATTACAGGCATCTCTCATCTTTTTAAGTGAGAGAACTTGCACAATTGATGGCTGACTAAATACTTTTTTTCCCCACTGTAACCCATTTAAGTCATTTTCCTATCCACATTTGTTTGCAGGGCAATTGTCCCGCTCTTATTCCCATTTTTCATTCTTTTGTAGCAAATTATCCATTACTCCGACCATTGTACAATCATTTTGCAGCATTGAAGTTTGGGTCTCTATTAACGTATATGGGGGATCGATGTCAGGGGTTAAGTTTGGGCCCCAAACTGGACGTTTTAAAAAGTACAGCTGAACCTGGCAAACCCAAACATCCATGGGATTGCTCATCCCTATCTGTGAGCAATTCCATAATTGTTTTTAATTCTTATTAACAGAATTTAAAGAAAAAGAAGTCTTAAAAGAAGTTCTTGATGCAGAGAAAGGTATATTTTTTTTGTTTTTCATGCATTTGATATTTGTCTGCATATACATATATTAAATATTTGAATGCACCTATTTATATACTGTAGGTATCAACGTTCTCAGATAGGCATTAGTTACAGCTTTCACACAGGCAATGCGATTTGGTCCAAGCATGTGTAGTTTTATTGCTTTCATAAAACTTCAAGAGATTCAAAGACAAAACATCCTCTTCAGTGCACAAGCTATAAGAGCTACTAAACAGTTCATTAAGCAGGCACATGCATGTCAGTGTGGACTCACCCAAACAGATTACAGTATTTTCCCACTCAGCTTCTATCTGAGACTTCCAAAACCAGAGGTCTTTTCTTCTTCTCAGTCACAATAAGGTGATATATACAGTCCTTTCTCCTGGGAAACTTTATACAAAAAAGAGATACAGTCCTATTAATCTCATATTACCTTCAGCCTGAGCTCCAGCAGCTTCCTGGTCCAAACAGAAGTGTTCCACACTGCAGAGGTTGCAGCTTTTACATGTTTCTCTGTGGTTCCAACACACACACTGCTCAGCTTTCCTAGCTGACCCATACAGCCTTCATTCAGAGAGAGACTATGATCACATCACTTATCAGCTTCAACACACTCTACTATGCTCAACTCCCAACAGAGTATGGGTTCAACTCAAGGTGAATGCATTTACTGGTTCTTAGTCAAAGCTAGACAGGTGCATCTAGTTAAGACTTGCAGTGCTAAGATTTAACCCTGTCCTACCTGGATTTTCTATAATACTTAGTCGGTTATTGACAAAATAGCCAGTAACAAAGGAATTGCTGAATTATAGTTGGGAAATCTATTAGTAAATATATAAGAGATTACATCGATGTAAAACATAGAGCAAGGAGCTGGACAATATTTTAAAATAATGACATTCTGAAGTAAACAAATGAATAAATAAATAAATATTAGTATTGTATATAAGTTTCTTCCATGTGGTAACTGTGCTTCTAGGGAAGAATGCCATCACATATACTGCACACAATAGAGCATGCCACAGTTATTTTTTTGCTGTAGAAAAACCTTCTATATATTTTACCTAAAGTCAAAATACTTACATGGATGCCCTTTTACTGCACTGTAAATTGCCTAAGTCCCTGAGTCTTTAATGTCTTTTGTTTAGACCTAATTGCTTTCTAATTACATTAATCAGCGATGTCTGTACGATGGAAAACATTGCTTTATTTACAGTAGTCGCAAAGCAGATATTACTGCAGTATCCTAAGAGTTAGAAATAAAGAGAAAAGAAAGAATACAATATACAAAGAGAGATTGATTGAATGCAGATTTATTCACTATTAATTATATGCTAATTATTCTATGTTTCCAGACTATCAAGCAATAATAACCATGCAGTTCTACACAGTTTGATGTGCCACCAAGATTAATGATACTTAAGCCAGCAAAGAAATACCCAACGAATTAGCGATTTGCTCTTTCATAAGGTGTTACCATCACATTTAGCTGGGTAGATAATTAGGAATGCTATCCTAATTATTAGTCCATCTAAAAGCAGTCAGTGAATCCTTTGTCCTTCCATTGTGGGGCAACTCCCAGTACAGACTGATCTGCATTGATCACATTTATTGGGATGCAGAACACTATCTGACTCATCCTTTATACCGATCTTATCAGAATTGTAAAGATCCCAAAGGGTGGATACTTATCAATCCTAAAGTGTATTATGTCTTAACTTTAGAGTAGGGGAGAACACTTTTAAAGTAAGGGCAAAAATAAAATATCTGGATATTTCAGTTACTGAGCAATCCTCTTCAATAATTGTCTATGATATTTTCTATTTATAACACTGCACGAAATTCTGAATAAAAAAACAACTTTTAAGACAGCTATTAGTGTGTTAGGTCACCCGTGATCACATAGCTTTACACAAGCACTGAATGCTACAAATATTTCTCACAAAATTAGAATATCATAAAAAAGTTAATTTATTTCAGTTCTTCAATACAAAAAGTGAAACTCATTTATTATATAGAGTCATTACAAACAGAGTTATCTATTTCAAGTGTTTATTTCTGTTAATGTTGATGATTAAAGATTACAGCCAATTAAAACCCAAAAGTCATTATCTCAGTAAATTAGAATACTTTATAACACCAGCTTGATAAATGATTTTAAAATCCAAAATGTTGCCTACTGAAATGTATGTTCAGTAAATGCACTCAATACTTGGTCAGGGCTCTTTTTCCATCCATTACTGCATCGGTGTAGTGTGGCATGGAGGCGATCAGCCTGTGGCACTGCTGAGGTGTTTTGGAAGCCCAGGTTGCTTTGATAACAGCCATCAGTTTGTCTGCATTGTTGGGTCTGCTGTCTCTCATCTTCCTCTTGACAATACCCCATAGATTCCCTATGGATTTAAGGTCAGATGAGTTTGCTGGGAAATCAAGCACAGTGATACTGTTGTTTTTAAACCAGGTATTGGTACCTCTGGCAGTGTAAACAGGTGACACGTCCTGTTGGAAAATGAAATTTCCGTCTCCAAAAAGCTTGTCAGCATGGTGAAGCATGAAGTGTTATAAAATGTCCTGGTAGACGACTGCACTGACATTGGTCTTGATAAAACACAGTGGACCTACACAACCAGATGACATGGCTCCTCAATCCATTGCTGATTGTGAAAACTTCACGCTAGACCTCAAGCAGTTTGAATTGTGTACCTCTCCACTCTTCCTTCAGACTCTGGGACTTTGATTTCCAAATTAAATGAAAATTTAACTTTCATCTGAAAAAAACACCTTGGACCACTGAGCAACAGACCACTTTTTTTTCTCCTTGGCCCAGGTAAGAGGCTTCTGGCTTTCTCTACTGGACATGAGTGGATTGACACAAGGAATGCAACACTTGTAGCCCATGTCCTCGATACGTCTATGTGTTGTTGTTGTGACTCCAGCTGCAGTCCACTCCTTGTGAATTTCCCCCAAATTTTAGAATGGCCTTTTCCTAACAATTCTTTCAAGGATGCGGTTATCCCGGCTGCTTGTACACCATTTTCTACCACATTTTTTCCTTCCACTCAACTTTCCATTAATATGCTTGGATACAGCACTCTGTGAACATCCAGCTTCTTTAGCAATGACCTTTTGTGGCTTACCCTCCTTGTGAAGCGTGTCAGTGACTACCTACTGGACACCTGTCAAGTCAGCAGTCTTCCCCATGATTGTGTAGCCTACTAAAACAGACTAAGGCTAGTTTCACACTAGCGTTGCACTGACCTGCGTCGGTCAGTGCACTGCCGCCGCTAAGCTCCACCCGGTCACGCCTCCTCCTGATCGCTCCGCCTATGGGCGCATGGCGCTGCATGCAACCTGCGTACCCTATCTTTAGCATTGGGTACGCAGGCCATGCGCAGGTATGCATTTGCCGGCACATGCGTCCTTTTGATGGTGCGCCGAGCGCACCAAAATACAACACGGTGCGTTGGGCGCAGTTCGGCGCACTGTCAAAAGGACGCATGAGCTGGCAAACGCATACCTGCATATGGCCTGTGAACCCAATGCTAAAGATAGGGTGTGCAGGTCGCATGCAGCTTCATGCGCCCATAGTCGAAGAGATCGAGAGGAGGTGCGGCCGGGGGCGGAGCTTAACGGCGGCCGTGCACTAACCGACACAGGTCAGTGCAACGCTAATGTGAAACCAGCCTAAGGGACCTTTTAAATGCTTAGGAAGCCTTTGCAGGTGTTTTTTGTTAATTTTTCTAATTTACTGAGATAATGACTTTTGGGTTTTCATTGCCTGCAAGCCATAATCATCAACATTAACAGAAATGAACACTTAAAATTGATCACTCAGTTTGTAATGACTCTATATTATATATAAGTCTCATTTTTTTGTATTGAAGAACTGAAATAAATTAACTTTTTGATGATATTCTAATTTAGTGAGAAGCACTTATATATGTATACTTTTATTGTATGCATTGAAAGTGTTTGTGGAAATTGAAATAACCATTTTTTTCAAATGATTTAGTACCAAGCTTCAAATCCCTGTGGCCCATTTTCTCTTCTACCTATTAGTGTAAGTGGTTAGACATTATTATGTGTCTTGCGGTTCTGGAAATTCACTGGCAGCTCACTCACCATCCTGTAGGTGCGCATTGACGTCTTGCTTTTGGGATTATGAGCTGTTTGTGAATTTGTATAAAAATGCCTCATTTACATCTTACAGAATAGAGTGGCCAACTTTCCTCCATGTTCCTTTGAATGATTTTGCATGAAAAAAAACATTCATGAATTGTACAAACATGTATTTTGTTTTAATTTGGTTTCTGTAGAGACCCCATCAGTGAAAGAAGAGCCAACATACTTAGACGCCAGGGCTGGTGAGATATATATACTAGAATGTACATTTAAATATAAATATAGCTACACATTGTGTGTGCAGAAGTTGTTTTTCATATCTTTACTCTATTTAATTTTTATTATTAGTTATTAGAATATCATACAAAATGAAATATGGTCCTATATATAATTAATATCTTTAAAAGATAAGTACACAAAATATGGAACCTGGATTCATCGAAATTAAATGAAAGAAAAAAAACAATTTTTGAATTTATTAACTCTGCTTTAAGAATCTTTTTTGTTTTTATTTGGAGTAGCAAAACTTTACTCCCACATGGAACCGATCCATTCTATAACAGGTACATGTGGTGCCGGATTAATCCCATTGACTATAATAATTAGTTTTGTTTGGTTTCCCTTAGGTATTTGTCCTTTTACTGAAATAAAAGTGCACTTTTTCTTCTGGTAACAATGGCTGAAATTGAAAAGAGCCTCCTAATGGAGTTTCTAATGCGATTGTTAAACTATTCAAAGATGGATTGGAATTGTCCTGCTGCATTGTGTTTTCATTTTTTATATATTGGAACTATAAAATATTTCAGAAATAAAATATCATTAACCCTTTCCTGATATCAGCTGTACATTTGCTTCCAATAACCACAAATCTAAGTAGTGTCATGGGGGCACATCATTCTATGTGGTCATAAGCCACTCTGTAATGTGATTGCAGGATATCAGTTTGTTGCTAATACAGCAATGGGTTCTATTGAAGACCTCTTTGTCTGCCATCATGGAGTTTCCTAAGACTGGGCCTCAGAGGAAACCGTGATTTTTGCTCTATACAGCAATACAAAAGTATTTTTCATTACTGTATAGTACAAGAGATCAAGCAATAGCAGTTTCAAGTTCCCTGAGGATATTAGCAAATCCAATGAAAAACAGTTTTAAAAGATATAAAAAAAATATAAAAGTTTTAAGCACACCTTTTTCCCCCCAATTAAATTAAAAGTATAAAAAAATTATAAAAAGCACACATATGTGGCTTTGACACTTCCATAAAAGTCCGATGTATCAAATATTTAAATTAATTATCACATTCAGTAAACATAATTAATAAATAAAAAAAAATAGCATGCCAAAATTTAAATATTGTTATGTTGTCTGCAATACTGCAAACAAATGCTGTAAGAAGTGATCAAAATGTCATATCTATACCTAAACGATATCAATAATCGCTCGCACGTAAAAAAAAAAGCCCTTTAATAACTGTAAGCAGAAATGTTACTGGCCTTGAAAAATAGCGACACAATAAAAAAATATGTAATTTACAAATTTCTGATTTTTTATGACTAAAGTAATTAAAAATTTGAATAAATTTGGTATTGCCGTAATCATACTGGACAATCATGATGCCGAGTTATTTTTTCCACAAAATGTACATCATGAAGACAATTCACTAAAACAGGATCAGATATCCTTTTCTGACAATTTCAATGCACTTGAAACATTTTTACCATTTTTCCGTACACTATGTATTAATAAATAAATGAATGGCATTATTCAAAGTACAATTTGTCCTGCAAAAACCAAGGACTTATAAGGCTATGTGGACACAAAATACAAAAGTTATAGCTCTTGGAAGAAGACGAGGAAAAAACGAAAATGGAAAATTGGAAATTGTCAATGTCGGGAAGTCGTGAATGTACAATCTAAACAATAAGTATTTATTGTCAATCCAGACTCCCCCTGAACAATATTGTTATATAGGAAGATTTGTGGATTGTAATCCGCAC
>VIAB01005351.1:24506-39258 GCA_009801035.1 Oophaga pumilio | reverse complement strand
TCATTTACTGGACTTTATTTCCACAAGGGAGACATAAAGGAATCCGTAAGACCTATTAAGACCCACAGGACCTTCCATACACCTGAAGATTCCAATATATAAAGGTAACCCCCCCTTTCTTTTTCGAGAATATCTTTATGATTTCATGGGTTACTTTCTCTAACTAACGGTGCAGCGCGTAGAATTATGAGTAGTGAAATACTCGCTAGGATTCCAGTACTGCGAGTACCGCATTATTCGCTGAGTACCGAATGCTAACGAATATACAAGCTCATCCCTACTCACAACCTACGTAGAATTTCTATGGGGTAGGTATCTGCTCCACTATTTTTTTTTACATACGCTACAGACTAACCACAAATCAAAACATGCTAGAGCAGTGAAAAAAAAAACCGACACATAAAACAGTGATCGACTTCCTGGGAGAACAGCATCATTTACTCACACATCAAATCTTTGTTTACAGGATATTTGACTTTGGATTAAGTTTACAACTCACCCGGTCTTAGAAAGCATCACCAGGAAGGAACAGATAAATTGTAAGAAAAAGTTTTTTACCTTGTTGTTTGTAAGCAGCCGCTGTCTATCTGTCCATTCCAGGAGACATCAATCAAAAGTAGTCAGGAAAAGAGTAGCTGTTTTCCAGTCCCTGTTGTCGAGCACCAAATTTACTGTGGGCGCAACATGCCCACCAGAGTTGATGTGCAATGTCGGATTAAAGGTGATTGCCTGCCAGTCACTGTAATGCCGTAGCCATCTTGGTTGTGGCATTACTGTGATTTGCTGGGCACATAGCGTCATGAGAAGTGATGAGTAAATTTGTTTGGAAAACGATCGCCAAACATAAATTCGGCACGAATATGGCACATTTGAATTCGTGATCGGAAACCCGAGCAAAATTTAATAAAATCTGTAAAAATTGGTAACATTCAGTAAAAGTGCGGGAAAATATTTCCATTGCCGCAAAAATATTTTCAGCACTTTAGCAATGATAATGGTGGTGTATCATGAGCGTGTAGTGGGTGTGCAGGCGGCTGATTTGGACTCCGCGTTCCCACACATGCCTACCTAGTGAAACCGGGTACAATGTAAATTTGTGATTACTGTTTATACTTTGTAAAGTATATGTTTGTGAGTAGTAATATGTCAGGTTCTAATGTCTTTTATATCTGTGTGTTAGGGACAGGTATAGGGACAGTTAGTGTTAGAGTTAGGTCAGTGTAGCTTTGGGTTAGTGTCAAGGGGGACACTATAGAGTTAAATGTAGGTTAGATTTAGAAAATATAATGATAGTCCAATAGGAAGAGAGTATGGGAGGAGTTAGCTAGAGGTTAGAGAAAGTTTTGAGAAAAGTAGTATGAGTTGATGTAGAGAGAGCCAAGAATAACCGGAAAGGAGAGTTCTGAAGAATGAAAAACTGTGGGGCACAGGTGGATCTAGGCAGCCTGAAAGGATCGGTGGCTAGGCTATGGGTTACCTTCTGTGACGTCCGGGACCTACGGTCCGACCAGGATTTGCAGTGGCAACCTGATTTTTCGCCTTAGAAAGTGGACGGGGTGCACTTAGTATCAGTTAGCTGGTCTGACCAGGGAACTGCAGGACTGGATGCCACGTTGCCAAAAGTCATATCGACAGGAAAGGTCAGGGAGAGCTCAGGAGGAGAAGTTCTTATGTCATCTGAAGATTGGTGGACTGTAACTATTTTGAAGTTGGATGAGTTAAGTAAAACATTATTGAAAATTAACTTGGACTATGAGGTCCTTTGTGTGTTGTTAAGGAAAGTGGGAATTCTGCAGCCTGAGGAGATAGCTGACCCAAAGGTGGATGAATTACACTGCACATACACCGCACCTCAGAATGGACATTTTAATTACGTAGTGGAGAGTCAGGGTGTGCTCAAACAACAACAGCCCCTTGCTATCACTACCACCCTGGCCCCCGTTACAAGCATTTGGCATGTGTTTGATGAGGGGAGGATATTTGCAGAGCTCAGAGGCGCAGCATTCTTGTAAGCACAGCAGTGATTTTTTTTTCCCCTAACTTTATGTGGGCACATTGTGGCTAGCCAGCAAGGGCGCAGGAAACACCCACAATGTCCTGACACAACAGTTTATGTCATTGGCTGCTGAAATCACATGTCCCTCTCGATATAAATAGCGGACATCTTGTTTTACCACCATTTTGACACAGTAACAGCGCAGAGAGTCTGCCCTGACACTGCCACTGTTAACAGCAAGATTTCAGCTAGTTAGTTAGAAAAATATTTAGAATTGAGAGCCCTCAGTGGTTGATACCTTTTAATGGCTACCTGAAAAGATGGTAACAAGTTGCAAGCTTTCGAGACTACTCAGGTCTTGTTAGTTAGTTAGGCGGTTGTATATCAGTCAGATACAGCAGCCAGATAGTGTCCAGTGTGGATGTAAAATTTACCCTTGAGAATTTTTTTTGTGTGGCATTACTGAGTTCCACAGACAAATCCAGCAGGGCACATGTCCTACTCCCATACTACCTCTTCGTCTCACCCCCTCTCTGTTGGTGTCCCTCAAGGCTCTTTCCTAGGACCCCTTCTCTTCTCAATCTATACCCTAGGCCTGGGACAACTCATAAAGTCCTATGGCTTTCAGTACCATCTATATGCTGATGACACTCAGATGTACCTCTCTGGCACTGATGTCACCTCTCTGCTCTCCAGAATCCCAGAGTGTACATCACCCATATCCTCATTCTTCTCCTCTTGCTTCCTCAAACTCAATGTGGATAAATCTGAACTAATTATCTTTCCACCATCTCGCATACCTTCTCTACCTGATCTATCTATCACAATAAATGAATTCACACTTTCCCCTGTCCTGGTAATCTGCTGCCTTGGAGTAACCCTTGACTCTGCACTGTCCTTCAAACCGCACATCCAAGCTCTCACCACCTCCTGTCGCCTCCAACTCAAAAATATTTCCAGAATCCATCCTTTCCTCAACCCTCACTCTACCAAAATACTTGTGCATGCCCTAATCATCTCCCGCCTCGACGACTGCAACATCCTCCTCTGTGTCCTAACTTCTAACACTCTTGCACCCCTCCAGTCCATCCTTAACTCTGCTGCCTGACTAATTAATCTCTCTCCTCACTACACTCCTGTTTCCCCTCTTTGCAAATCCCTTCACTGGCTCCCAATTTCCCAGCGTATCCAGTTTAAACTACTAACACTGACCTACAAAGCCATCCATAACCTTTCTCAGTATATTTCCCAACTAATCGCTCAATATCTTCCCTCACGTAATCTCCGGTCCTCCCAAGACCTCCTTCTCTCCTCCACGCTTATTCGCTCCTAATTCAGTCGTCTCCCAGACTTCTCACGAATATCTCCCATCCTTTGGAATCCCTTGCCCCAATACATCCGGTTATCCACCACATTTTGAACCTTAAAACTGAACCTGAAAACCCATCTCTTCAAAAAATCTTACAACCTTTAATGAGCGGCCACCTCAACACCATCGGAGCTACTGCAACCCCTGAACAACTGTCTCCTTCCCCATAATCCTGTAGAATGTAAGCCCGCAAGGGCAGGGTCCTCTTCCCTCTGTACCAAGCTGTCATTGTTAGCTTTGCTTACTGTAAGTGATATTTGTATTTTGATGTAACCCAGTCTCATGTACAGCACTATGGAATTAATGGTGCTATATAAATAAATAATAATAATACGCTGCTAGGTTGTTTTTCAAAAAGTTGACAGATAACATGATTTTTAAGATTTTTGCCAATATGAAAAAAAGACCCAAGCTAGGCAACTGCAGAACCACAAACGCTGCTGTCCACCGCCAGAGTTGGGCCTCAGGATGCATTGGTTGTTGTGGTTGCATAACTCTGTGTCTACGTAACCTCCTCATCTTCCTCCTCATTCTCCTCTGCTGAGCTACTCAGCTGCATGCCTCTGGGTTTACACCAAGTGTGATCTACTACTTCATCGTCATCCTCTCTGTTCTCCCACTCCTTGCCCTGAGAGTCACCCTCCTCCCCTTCCTGCCTAGACAGCACAGCACAGTTCACGGGTACCTCAAATATCTGTGTCTCATCACAAATGGATCACCTTCACCCAAAAGGGTTAACGTCTGTTGAACTGGGATTGGTTTATGCTCGGACAAAACTTCAACCGACAATAGATCTAAGTTAGAAAAAAATTGCCCATTGGTGCAGATGATTTCCTCCTTTTGACTCTGTGAATCTTTAGAGCAGACCTCTGATACCCATGGAATAGAGTGTGTGAACAGCTCAGCAGAATGACCTATCTGTGGTTCCCCACAGTCAGTTGGGAGCTTGGAGAGTTGTGATGTGGGGGAAAAAAATGGTTAATTGGGGTGCCACCTCTGAGGACTGTACCGCGTGTGATGTTAAGGTGGAGGAAGAGGAACAGAGGCCACTTGATGCAATTGATGCAGTGCTTGCCATCTACTGGAGCACATGTTCTTTCTGGCCCTCATCTTCAAAGCATACCGTTGTACGGCTACCAAATAAAGAGAGCGGAGCTGCCCGTCCAGTAACAAGAGTTGTAAAAATGCTGCAGAAATTCTGACTACAGCAAAACAAACTGACTTCTCATACCTCATATCATACCTGTCTCACAACCCTAAACAGCTATTCAGTACTTTCAATTCTTTCCTTCATCCACCAGTTCTCCCTCCCTCTCCTCTCATGTGAATACTTTGCCTCACCATCTGTGAACTTGACACAATAGCATCCCACCTTATTCCAAACTTTACCACAGTCTTCATCACAAGCATAACCCACATTTTCAACCTGTCACTAACTGGTGTCTTCCATCCTGAAACATACCTCGATCACACCCATCCTCAAAAAGCCCACCCTTGACCCATCCTCTGTGTCTACCTATCGCCCCATATAATTTCTCCCCAATGCCACCAAACTACTTGAACAACACTTCCATTTTGGACTGTCCTCTCACCTCTCCTCTTGCTCCCTCTTTGACCGTGTACAATCTGACTTCAGACTGCACCATTCCACTGAAACTGCCCTGACTAAAGTCACCAACGACCTATTAACCACCAAATGAAAGCAAAGTGAGTTTGTCCTTCTCCTTCTCCTGGACTTGGCATCTGTCTTTGACACAGTGGACCATTCCCTCTTACTACAGACATTCTGATCTGTTGACATTACAGACTTGGCCCTTAGTTGGATTTCCTCGTACCTAACAGACAGGACATTCAGTGTCTCACATTCACGCACCACCTCCTCATCTCGGCTCCTATGGATCGGTGTTCACCAAGGTTCAGTTGTATGACCGGAAACTATGCTTTGAGGGTACACTCACATGCTCCCTTCCTCTTAAAGGGACCGCCCGCATTAACCTAAGGTATTCACAATGTATAGCTAGGCGACACCTTCTATTTAAGGCTTCTCCTCCAATATGGAGGTGCCTGAGTTACGTTGTTAGTTTGCTGTGCATGCTTGCTAGTTGTCTGGTTCCCCAGGTCTGTCTGTCTGCTTGTCTACACTGTACCCATCTGCTCTTACCTGTCTGTGCCGGTCTGCTCGTACCTGTCTGCAGTCTTCTGTCCATCAGCCGGTCCAGATCGCACCTGCCAGCACTCAACTGTCTAACACTCGGTCCAAACCACACCTGCCAGTGCTTTTCTGTTCCTCAGCTGGTCCCATCTGCACCTGTGGTTCCTGAGTCCCTACAGTGCCTGCCTTTATTTTTGATCCCTCCTTAGGGCTTTAGCAGCTTACCCACTGTACGGGGGTCAGCTGCCACATTCTATAGGTCAGCCATGGAGTAGCACCTGGTACCACCTCTTTGTACCTCCTTTGGTCGTAGTTTTCACCTGCTGCCACTTGTCCGAGTAGGGATTTGGTAGGACACCTTGTTACACCCCTTCCAGGCTTTCAGAGGGATACAGAACAGTGATTCCACCACCTTGACCATTACAGTCTCCATGTGCTGGGTTGGCTGTAGTGGAAGACGTGTCGGTCCCCACTATACTAATTTTACTTTATTGCAATAGATGACACTTTGTTGGTGTCTGCCACTACTTTTTGTAAATGTGTAGATTCCTGGTTGGGTTTCCTTCATGCGTGTTGCCTGTAGCAGTAGGCCTCCAAGACAGTCAGGCCTCCACTTCCTCGGACTCAACTACTCGTGTTACTATTCTTAAATTTTTCTGACAATGGTAGTCTAGAAAACTGATAATTTTGCTACCTGAGTGTGGTTCAGCATGAAAGCAGGTAGAGGTGTTACATGTGGTATCAGGACTCCCAGCAAAGGGGCCCTACACCGATCAATCACCTACCTCATCTTAATATGACGTTCAATTAAAAGCTGTAAATGCTGTCCCAGTTCCTGATACCTCATGTTAGGGTTCGAGTTCCCAATGCTGCACAAGGGGAATCTCGAGCCATTCCCGCTGCGGTCCCCCATTCGTCTCTGGCCGCAGTGGAGCCTGCTCAGCAGAGACGTCGGTCCCAGCGTCTTGTCCAATCCAACACTGTGCAGAGACTTGCTGCTGCTCCTCCTGGATCTTCTATTATAGACAGTGCTGGAGCAGACGTCTTTAGGACGAAGTCCTGCGTTTCCCCTTCTGAGCATGCCCAGGGTAAGATCTCTCATTGGAGATCAGAGGTCACATGTTCAGGTACTGCAGCAGCTCCTATTGATCCGCCAGGAAGGTCCTGAAACGACATGTGTTTTGGAACAGTTTCTCATTGGTCCTTTTTCTGGCAGGTCCTGTAGCTGTTACTATAAAAGGGTGGCATGGCTGGGCCGCCATGCGCTAGTATGAAATCTGTTATGTGCTTGCGCCAGTGAGGTCATGTATGCATGTGGTTAGGTCTGGCTGAAATAAGCCCCTAGAATACCGGCACCTCCGGTGAGGAGATTGTATGCACGTGTTCAGGGCTCGGCTGAAAACGCCATTAGAATACCGGCTACTCCGGTGAGGAGATTGTTGCTTGCTACGGCGTTTATTTTAGCGACTCTGCGGGATAACAGAGTTCGCTACTTTCGCCATCTTACTAGCAGCGGGCTTCGCCTGCATGGTGGACCCCGGGCTGCGAACACACCTCTCTACTATATCTATTAGGTTCAAAACAGGAGAACAAAGAGTCATTGGTGTTATTATAGTAAAATAGCAATTTTATTTATTTATACAAAATCACATAAATAGCATGGTAACATAGAAATATAAAAACACACAGAAACAGTACAGACAAAAAGGTGCAATGAACCTCCTGTATAATAGACAAAGTGTCATAGTACAAAAAGTAGTCTACAGCGACTGAGACACCTCAGGGCATAACAGCCCTAAAATAGCAAGGCAGAATTCAAAAAGTAAATTACATGACTAAGATGCCCTAGAAGCACACAGACAAGGTAACCTGAGTACAAGGCATCCTAGATAGAATAACTGACTGCTAGGAGAAAAAAGGTTGTGCTCACTGGTAACTAAGTAACAGAACAGGAGGGAGATCGCACCAGAGATGTCACCCCGACGCATGTTTCGCCGGCACAAAGGCACAGCTTTCTCAAGGGGATAGTAGTAACGTGAGAAAAAGACCTTTAAATACCTCACCCATATGTGTCACATGGTCATATCTATTAGGTGCGTTCCGCAGACCCTAACACCTCATGCCTGGCTGATTGCTGCAGTGCCATGCTAAAATTTGCACTGTGGGTGAATTGAGTCCTCTTTCCTGGTGTCTGTCCCTCATTTGACGTGTTTTGGCAGCATTTTGGGCCGTTCTAAGGTGTTGTGCATGCGTTTGCTTTTACCTCCCATTGACATGATTGGCGTTCGGCGAATATTAGACGAATTAATCGGCAAATATTGCAAATTCGGCAAACGTAATCCGAACCGAACATTAAAATATTCCCTCCAGTATTTTTAAATGTTCTAGTGGGTGCTCGAGTACCCGCCCCGCAGGTTTGGTGCTGTTTAGACAGCCAATGAACATGTGGGGATTGCCTGCCATTCACTGTAATGCCGTAGCCATCTTGGTTGCGGCATTACTGTGATTTGCTGGGCACATAGATTCATGAGGTCTATATACGACCCTTGATGGTATGTTCGGTACACTGTATTTTGGGTGCAATGGGCCATCAGAGCTGATCAGTACACATCAGTACACACGCACGTAGTGTCCAGCATAAGATTCCAATTTAATTAAACTTGGGTGGGGTTTATTTATACCCCTGGGCTTTATGCCAGCAAACAAGAAACTGTTTTGTGAGATTGAGGCTAAGTGCACACGTTGAGGATTCTTAGCGTTTTTGTTGCGGCGAAAAACGCGTCAAAAACGCTTACCCAACGCAACTCATTCTATCCTATGGGATTCCGCAATGATGTGCACATGCTGCGCTTTTTTCCGCGGTGCAATCGCATCATGGAAAAAAAAGCAGCATGCTCATTCTTTTTGCGGAATCGCGGTGATTCCGCCACCATAGGAATGCATTGAACCGCTTACTTTCCGCATGTGGCTATGCCCACCATGCGCAAAGTAAGCGGTTCATGTGCGGATGGTACCCAGGGTCTGGAGGAGAGGAGAGGAAAACAATAATTAAAATAAAAAACTGTGATTTTCTCACCTTCCGGCAGCCCCCGCAGCTTTCCCGCCTCTCAGCAACGCTCCCGGCCAATCCCGTTCCCAGTAATGCATTGCGAGAATCACCCCCGATGACATAGCGGTCTCGCATGATGCTACGTCATCTGGGGTCATTGTCGCTATGCATTACTGGGAACGCGATTGGCCGGGAGCGTTGCTGAGAGGCGGGAAAGCTGCGGGGGCCGCTGGAAGGTGAGAATAGCACGATTTATTATTTTTTAAATTATTTTTACATTAGATCTTTTTACTATTGATGCGGCATAGGCGGCATCAATAGTAAAAAGTTGGTCAAAAGAGTCAAACACGTTGTTTGACTAGTGTGACCAACCTGTCAATCAGTTTTCCAAGCGATGCTACAGATCGCTTGGAAAACGCTAGCATTCTGCAAGCTAAGATTACGCTTGCAAAACGCTATTATTCTGGCGGGAATACGCATACCAAAAAAAATGCGTATTTTCCACGGCAGGGAGGTGCGGGATTGCAGCGGAAATTACCGCGGCAATTCCGCAACGTGTGTACTTAGCCTCAGAGATAGTTGTGTCTAAGTGTCTGGATTGATCCAGGTTGTTAGGGATTTACTATGTGAGGGGGGAGAAGGTTTCTGTGGAAAAGTTCAGAGTGCTAGATTTACAGCCTAAAATGGAGACTGAGAAGACAAAATGGACCCTGGTTTCCCACAGTATCCCAGAAAGAGGCAGAGTAGGGAGAGGTGCTGGTGAAAGCAGGACACAATTGTAGCTGTGTATTAGTCAGGGATTCAACCACATTCAAATTTCAGTAAAGTACAACAAGAGTCCTTCTTAGGGCTAATTATAATCAATATTAATACTGCTGTTAGCAGCACTTAGGGAGAGATTGTGCTGAAGGGATCATGTAGGACAGGATACGGTGAATTGTATGTCCTTCATGCTGCAGCCTGCAAATTATAACAAAACCCGATCTCATGGCTAATAATAATCTTTTTCTTCTTAGTCCTGCAAATTGTTCTGAGCAGTGAAATATTATACACCATTTTTACTGTGGCAATTGTGCGTCAATAGCATACAGCCAGACTTGGTTGGATCTCAATAGCATTGATATATTGATGCTGCAGTCTTATACGTCCATCTGAGGTGTGCAAAATGCCTGGCATTGTAATACTTCCTTTTTTTGAGCTGTGAAATTTTATATGGCCTTTATCGTGCTACAGTTGAGCCTCAAGCCCCCCAAAAATTGTCTGTTAAATAAATCACATTGCTATATTGATACTGCAGTCTTATACGTCCATCTGAATTGGGCAAATTTTGCTGGCATTGTAATACTGCAATATTTTTTTCAGTGAAATTTTATATGGCATTTATCTTGTTACAGTTCGACCTGAAACCCCCCAAAAAACATAGTTTATTAAATGCATTGCATTGCTATATTTAGACTGCAGTCTCATACATCCATCTGAGGTATGCAAATTTTCCTGGCATTGTATTAAAGATTTCATTTTGTGCAGTGAAATTTTATACTGCATTTATCATGCTGCAGTTGTGCCTCAAAACACCCCCTCAAAAAAAATTGCATTACTATAATTATACTGCAGTTTCATACGTCCATCTGAGATGTGCAAATTTACCTGGCATTGAAATACAGCATTTTTTTTGAGCTGTGAAATTTTATACTGCATTTATCGTGTGTAATGCTGCTGTGGTGCAGTATAGCTCAATCTCCACTAGGAAATGCTGGTGAGGGAAGAGAGGTTGCACACACAGTGTAATGCCACAGAGCAGCAGCACAAGTGCCACCCGGTGGCAAAAGAGTGGTCAGGCAAGCCAAGTCAGCAACAGTCAGGACAAGAGGTACCAGAGGTCACAGCAATTCATGTGGTCAAATACAAGCCAAAAGTCAGAGCCAGACTGGAGCATATATAACCGAGATGAGAGACAATAACACAGGTCAGTAGGCAAGCCGAGTCAATAACCAAGGGTCCAAGCACAGGGAATGAACACTAAGATAAGCGGGGTGGCAGGGAAGGAAGGTCATGGGAACTGAGTACGCGGGCAGAGGACAAAACACGGTAACAAGGGGTCAGCTGCTCTAGCCTAGAAGCATGAACTATCACTGACATTGGTGAGCAGGCCACAGCAGACTGAAATAGCCCCACAAAACCCAAAATGAGGTAGAGAAGGTTAACCTTCACATGACCAGAACTGGGAGAGAATAACCTGAAACAAACCCCAACCTGAATCATGACATCATGATACAGTTGTGCCTCAAAACCCCCAAAAAATAAATTGTTTGTTTGCTAAAAAAAAAATCGCATTTCCATATTTATGCTGCAGTCTTATACGTCCATCTGAGATGTGAAAATTTGCCTGGCATTGTAACACAGCATTTTTTTTGTGCTGTGAAATTTTATACGGCATTTATCATGCTACAGTTGGACCTCAAAACCCCCTTCCAAAATTATTTGGTTACAAATAGCATTGCTGTATTGATATTGCAGTCTAATATGTCCATCTGAAGTAGGCACATTTTGCTGGCATTTTATGTCTGCATTTTTATAAGAAGTGACATTTTATACAGCATTTATCATCCTAGAGTTTGCCCTCAAAATACACCCCCAAAAAATTGTTTGTTATATTTATACTACAGTCTCATAAATCGATCTGTGTTGGTAATAAATATTTCATATAGGTATTCAATGGGCAGATCATAATCTGATTGGGCATTTTTTACTTCTGTCTTAAAATCATGTTTAATATTAACAATGAATTTTAATTTCATTTGAGTTGATTGTTTAGAATTAGAAGTAATTAAGGAAACATACGGAAACATTTTGATTACGGTATATTACTTTCTTTGATGGATTAGTTTTAATAAAATGTCTAAAGTCTCTGACATGTAAAACACTTGTTCATCGGTTGATTGTTTAGTTTATATCAACATTAAAAGTCTTTTTGTAGGAAGCACATTACCTTGTGTAACAAGTCGCAACATGCATGGTGTATGGGGACAGAACAAAGTATTAAAAATTGTTCTGTCCTATACAATTTGTGTAAAAAGACCACGTAATGAGCGTCGTTGGACTTTTCAATAGCCTACAAGTACTAGTTCATGGACCAAAGTTAACCCATTGGCCTTAAATATCTTGATGAACAGTTTGTTATCACTAGTGGAATTTGCAGATAACAACACATTTTTGTATTGTATGCATTTCATTGTGACCATGAGCAACTAAAGTAAGTGTTTCTCTTTTATTTGTTCTCTTCATAATGATCGGGTGCAAGAGTAGAGGATTTCCCAGTATGATGTTCATATAGTCCAATTGGTCAGATATAAAACTTCAGAAAGCTGGTTCAGGTAACCTCATTTTGTGGGACTCACGGCTCCTCCTTAACATGCCTCTATTATATTTAAAAAATTACTACTAGTAAATAATAACTAAAAAGAATGATGCATTTAATCACAAGAGTTTATTTTCATTCTTATTAGAGCACATATCAGATAGATATTCTATCAAGTTTATAATATAAGTTATATTCACAAACCACTCCTAGCATTCAGAAAATTAAATATCATGTGGATTACAAAATCACCTCCTTTAAATATAATGGTCAGAAGCACACGATTTATTGGCCCCAACTTGAACATTACTGCTTGTATAGCTTTATAAACTTTAAAAAAAATTGCAAAAAATATATTATATCCCAGAATTTCCTAGGCAGCCTGATATTTTGTTTTCTCCCTTTATTTTAATAATACGGCAGTTTTTGAGTTTTAGGCAAGTACAGAGCAACTCTATCTGCTGTCAGTAAATTAGAGGATTTTTATAAACCATACAATCGGAATAAACTGCTGTAGAAACTATGGGTTTGTTCACTACCTTTGGATGAATGAAAGAATGTTTCCAATCACTGGCTACAAACAAAGATGTTGAATATTACCTAAATTAAAACAAGTTAATTCATCGTTTGTGATTTTTTTTTGCATTCACTTTTCTTTTTTTAGCTTTTGGCTTGGTTCCCGAATTTTGTGCAAAATAAAAAATCCACTTTTTTTTTGTCTCTAACCTGTTTTGTGACTTTTCCGCTAAAATGGTGTAACATCTGAGCCTAAAAATTTTCCGTTCAAAAAAAAAAATCACTGCCAGGATATTTATGAAAATTTTTTTTCGACTCTTTGCAAACTAACAGTTAATAAATCAGCCAAAAATATCAGGCGATCACAAACACTGTCCATAATGGCAATCATAACAAAAAAAAGGACAGGCGAAGCCAAATGAAATTGATTTAAAGAACATGCAAATTAAAAGAAGAATTTGAAAACTGTCAAAAAACACCAAAAACTAGACAAAAAAGGCAGAAATGTATTAGTGAATCAGTCCCAATAAGTTTATTAGAACGTAACAATTTGTAAATTGTAATTATAGCAAGTCCCATGTCAGATTAGTTTAAAAAATGGCAGGCGTAATTTACTTACTAATTCTCCATTCTCCACATTATACAGTGTGTTCCAGTGTCTGCACAGAAAATTACCTTGGCAATTTTTTGGTGCTGTTCTCATTGACTTAATGCATACTTTCATGCGTAATGCAGACTATGGTTACACACCGACTTGTAGTTTAAAGACATACGTTTTTCAAGATTGTTATACTAGTCGTTAGTCAACAGATATCCAATCCAGCTGAATTTCTGCGCAACCACATTTACTATCATTAATTGCAACTAGAAGATTGACATTTGAAATATTAATGTAATGTGGCAACAATTCGTCTTCCAGCCATAGAACATGAAATAATGATTCCCTACGCCAATGAGAACACACATTTTCTTACATCAGAATAAGTGTAGCTTTAAATGTTGAGATTTTTTATGGATAAAGTCATTTGTGCAGTTTTGTAAATATTTCTTAGGCATCTATAGGGTCTGAGATGGTACTGCAGTAGCAGAGTCGCAATGTTTCCGTATAGGTCACACAGGCCCATAAAAGTAGCCACAACAGAAATAAGAAAAAGGATAGGATTTTATGCTAACTGCAGAATGGCCTCATAGAACTTGATGTAGATATTTTACTAAACAAGTAACAATTGCTATTTTACAACATAAAAAGATTATATGCAATCAGATGTATATGGCATAGACATATCTCAAATACATGTAAAAACAAATTAATGGAGCCCTCGGGTAAAGCATATAGAGCAAAACACGGAGTGTTATGTATGCTTCTGGCAACATAAAATCGAAGAAATCCAAATATCCAAGTATAGGAAGTTTCTGGGGTTCGCAATTAATTAGTATTCTCTGTCACTCACCTAACAAGCAGTAGGTAACTCATAATGGGGCAGGGGTAACCTTCACTTTCAAAATCAAAGATATCAAAACACAATCAAAAAGATAGTTTTTATAAAAATAGGAAAGCTAATAAATAGAATACATTAGGCATGATTGTTTTGAATGATTTTATAAAGATAATTCACAGTATGGATCCAGAAGCAGAATCGTGCCACGATGTTAGACTTTCAGTTCAATTACTGTCTTCTAAGTGTTGAATCTGAAATCATTCCAGGTATGAGATTACAGCGCTGATGGAAAGACAAATACAGCATTGGTTCGGTAGTGGTAGGACATCTTTTTACCAAAATAATTCCTTTATCTGCCTAAATACATTTAAGTTTTTTAGACTTTTATTTTGTATATTAAGCATTCAGCTTAAAACATAACCATCGTTTTACTTTTGATCTCCTAAGTCAATAGCACACGTGACAATAAGCAACTTTGTGATATATCTTATCAGAGAATGTGCTTCTTTCTCCTCCAGGATTCATCATTCACTCACAAAATTCTCAGTAAAATCTGTATACAGTGAAGACAAATTTTTACACTGCCAATAGGAGGTGTCCATAGATTTTTATAAGATTTAATGGAGAAGGAAGTCTTTAGCTCCTTCATCCTCCTCTCTCCCCTCTACATACACTATTATCAGTAACAGTTGCCATCTCCTATCTCAGTAATGTAAAAATCTCTCATCACTGAAGACAGATTTTGCCTGTGAATTGAGACTTTTGAGACTGAATGATCAGTCCCGGTGGAATAAGAAGCATATTTGTCTGATAATATACAGTACAGCCTAAAAGTTTGGACACACCTTCTCATTTGAAGATTTTTCTGTATTT
>VIAB01005351.1:9751-20321 GCA_009801035.1 Oophaga pumilio | reverse complement strand
ATTAATAGGGGTGCCCAAACTTTTTCATATAACTGTAGCATATTCTATACTGGAATATTTGAGTTCAACTTACAAAAAAGTATTCTCTTGAATAGGGATAAGGTGCGGTACCCATCAGTAATCACTAAGGAATGAATGGGGCCGCCATGTTCTGCCCCATATATTGCTTATGTCTGGACACCACCAGAGCAGATTTAAACTAGAGGGGGTGGGTTGTTCAATCACCATGGATCACTCAATCAATCCCTTTAAGCCATATACCTCCATGGATCTAGTATTCAAACATGGAAGTTATCAAAAAAACACAACCCTAAAAGTAAAACTTCATGATGTTTACAAAAAAAGGAATTCAGGAATATGCAAAAAAAATGTACCAGACTGACAAATAGGCCCTGATTAATCAAAGCAGCAATACTGCCAGAATTTTGGCTTAGATTGCTTTAAAAACTCGCAAAATTTTACCGCAACTCGGAGTTGCACAAACATTTTGTGACTTTTGTTATTTGACTTTCTCCCAGCTATGTGAAAATGGATGGAGCTGGGGCGGGATAAGGCGCAGAAGTGGTGTAATGTCATGGCTCATCTAACTCATGACAAGTTGTGGCATTCCCTGCCCCAGAAATCTTAAATCTTACTCCAGTTATAGACTAAGATTTCTGGAATGGCACACAGAGACGCACACACTCCTCAGATGTTCCTGATTCATGAAGAGGCACGAAAGGTACAAAAGGTAAGTAGGCACTGGGAAACATGGCAAGCTTATCAAGATGTTTGCGTTTAGTCAAGCTGGTTTCTTTCAATTTATTTTTACATTTACTGTTCATTGTCACAGAAAAAAAAATACTCAAAGATCTAGACAGAGAGTATCTTGAACTTACTTTTTGGCCTTGATTTTTTTAGGGTTGGCAGTTAACTCACCATTGGTGGAGCTGGCTAAAACTGTTGTAAACAGCAAAAATCACAAAATGTTTGCACAATTTTCAACACGTTTTATGTTTTATTTAGGATTCTGTGAAAATATGGCGAAACAGGGTATCTTCTCTGTGTTTTATAGTCTGAAAGATGCAAAGTAAGGCCCTGTTTTTAGATTAATTCTTTTATGACTTTTTTTAAACTTTTTTTTAAGAAGTGCAAAACACTTTGGATCTCTAATGGAGAATGTGTCGGAACAAATGCTACACCTAGAGCATGCTGTGTTTTATTATTATTTTGATTTAAATCAACAATCATTAAAAAGGCCACCAGAAATTATTAAATGTGTGTTCAGTTAATTTCCTATTGACTTTCAATTGGCTGCAGACTTTTTGGAGAAAAAAAATGAAAAATGTAACATCCTGAAATTTGTTATTCACATACAGTTGCTTCTCACAAAATTAGAATATCATCAAAAGGTTAACTTATTTCAGTTCTTCAATACAAAAAGTGAAACTCATATATTAAATAGAGTCATTACAGAGTGATGTATTTCAAGTGTTTATTTCTGTTTATGTTGATGATTATGGCTTACAGCCAAAGAAAACCCAAAAGTCATTATGTCAGTAAATTAGAACACTTGATAACACCAGCTTGAAAAATGATTTTAAAATCCGAAATGTTGACCTACTGAAATGTATGTTCAATAAATGCACTCAATACTTGCTCGGGGCTCCTTTTACATCAATTACTGCAACAATATGGCATAGCATGGAGGCGATCAACCTGTGTCACTGCTGAGGTGTTATGGAAGCCCAGGTTGCTTTGATAGCAGCCTTCAGCTTGTCTGCATTGTTGGGTCTGGTGTCTCTCATTTTCCTCTTGAAAATACCCCATAGATTCTCTATCAGGTTAAGGTCAGGTAAGTTTGCTGGCCAGTCAAGTTTTTAAATCAGTTATTGGTACTTTTGGCAGTGTGGACAGGTGCAAGTCCTGCTAGAGAATGAAATATCCATCTCCAAAAAGCTTGTCGACAGAGGAAAGCATGAAGTGCTGCGCTGACTTTGGTCTTGATAAAAAACAGTGGAAGTACACCAGCAGATGAGATGGCTCCCCAAATCATCACAAATTGACACAGGTAAAATGCTTCTGGCGTTGTCTATTGGTCATGAGTGGCTTGACACAAGGAATGTGACACTTGTAGCTCATGTCCTAGATACGTCTGTGCATGGTGGCTCGTGAAGCAATGACTCCAGCAGCAGTCCACTCCTTGTGAATCTTCCCCAAATTTTTGAATGGCCTTTTCTTAACAATCCTTTCTAGACTGTGGTTATCCCAGTTGCTTGTGCACCTTTTTTATCACACTTTTTCCTTCCATTCAACTTTCCATTAATATGCTTGGATACAGGACTCCGTGAACAGCCACCTTCTTTAGCAATGACCTTTTGTGGCTTACCCACCTTGTGGAGTGTGTCAATGACTGCAGTATGGACATCTGTCAAGTCAGCAGTCTTCCCCATGATTGTGGAGCCTACTGAAACAGACTAAGGGACCCTTTTAAACGCTTAGAAAGCCTTTGTAGGTTTTTTGTTAATTATTCTAATTTACTGAGATAATGACTTTTGGGTTTTCATTGGCTGTAAGCCACAATCATCAACATAAACAGAAATAAACACTTGAAATAGATCACTCTGTTTGTATTGACTCTATATAATAAATGAGTTTCACTTTTTGTATTGAAGAACTGAAATAAATTAACTTTTGATGATATTCTAATTTTGTGAGAAGCACATGTATGTACAATTGAGTAACTTGCCTTGGCTTTACAGATGTCATTGCTTGATGTTCCTGAAACCTTGAACCATGTGACTATAGATGACAGGTTAGAAGTTTGTTCATTACTTTCTTCCAGACATCTGTAGAAACCAACAAAAATACACCAAATTACAAAAACATAAAGCTGTTTCCTTTTAAAATAAATATTCAGCAGTTACAAGGGTTGTCCAGGCAAAAAGAAAAGTTTCCAATTTGTTTGTATCTGTAATAAATATCAAACTGATTGATACTCACCTACCAGTATCCACCTGAATCCAGTGCAGACTGCTTCATGATCTGTGCTCACACAGCAGTACCACTAATTGACTACTACAGTCAAGTGACTAGACCATCAGCTTATCAGAAAAACATCCAAGGATGGCTCAAGCCACCAGAATACTGTAGTTAATCATAGGTCACAATGGTCCTGTTGCTGGTGGAACAATGATGTCTTCACTTCCTGTCTCAGCGCAAACCACAGAGAGGACTGCGCTGGATCCAAATGGGCTCTGGTAGGTAAGTATTAATTAGTTGGCTATTTATTTATTCAAGCCCTTGGAAACTTTTCTTTTCATCCTGACAATTTCTTTAACATTTAGGCCTAACTTGACATGGGTATACACTACTCGATCTGCGGCTTGAAACAACGACAGATCATCTACCTGTTTGCCAATTGTTGGTCATTTACTAGTCTGTTTAGACAAGCCGACTGCAGAGCAATAAGTAGTCAATCAGTCTGTGTGCATAGGCAATGATTGTTTTTGGAAGTACATGTCCTCCTTTCACAGGATGCTAAGCTGCCAAGAATGATTCTTTTTAAGCAAACTTAGCAATTATTTCACCAGATGAATGAACATTTTGCTTGTTGATTGGATGATCGGCAGCCTGATTACACTGTATAATCATAGAAAGCAAACACTGCTAGGAACACTTATGGGATGGTCATCTTGTAATTATTGGCCATGCCATCTGCAAAATTACTTACTTTATTAATTACTTAATTAATCATGGTTAATTTTGTATATAAACAATACATGTCTGTTTTAAATATAAGAAGCAGGAAATTGTGTCTTCTTGACCTCATATTTTATATAGATAGCTATTATAGCAAACTATCTTGAAATATTTTATATATTTTATCATCAGCTGAAAATATTTAACAGGGATCTGAATCTTCTATTGGAGAGTCTTCATTATCATACATGAAATTTATTATTTATTATTTAGTGCCCTGAGCCTCAATCACTTAATTAGTGATTAATATAATTTTACTCAATTACTTAAAGGGAATGTGTCATCATCAGGTTTTGTCAATATGAGATACGGCCACCACATTTCAGGGCTGATATACAGGATTCTATAATGCTGTATATATGCCCACAAACTGACCTGAAAGACAAGAAAAAGATGTTTTATTATACTCACCTGCAGGGTGGTCCGGTCTACGGGGTGTCACTCATCTTGGTCTGGTGCCTCGCATCTTCTTACAATCGTCATCCTCCTTTTTTCTTCATATGGATCAAGCATCCTACGTCATCCACACAGTCTCCCCAGCACTGCGCACTCCCGCAGGCATACTTCTCTGACTTGAAGAGGCAAGAGCAAAGTACTGCAGTGTGCTGGCACCGGGGAAGGTCAAAGAGCCCAGGCGCCTGCACACTGCAGTAATTTACTCTGCCCTCATCAGGGCACAGAAGTACGTCAGCTCAAGAGAGAGATGCCGGGGAGATTGTATGAATGATGTAGACAAGCGTCATCCATGCGAAAAAAAGAAGGACGGCGATCATAAGAAGATGGGAGGCACCCAACCAAGGAGATCGACAACCCTCCAACCAGACCACCCCACAGGTGAGTATAATAAAATGTCTTTTTCTTGTCTTGCAGGTCGAGTTAGGAGCATATATACAGCATTATAGAATGCTGCATATAAGGCCTGAAAGTTGCTGGCCATCTTTCATATCAACTTCAACAAACTAATTTTTAAAAACAACAAAAAAAAAATTCTACACTAATAACACAACATAAATTAATTCCATAGGTGTCCTCATTTTCAAGCACTTAATTAATTACATTCAACTACTGTATATAAGCAGTATGAGTTTATTTATATTAAAAATAAGATGCATGGGACCGTGCCTTAACAGAATATTTTATAAAGATAACTATTAAAGAAAAACATTTTGAAATGTTGAAATACTCACTCATCTGCTAAAAATATGTTCAAGAAATGTTGATATTCCATTGTAGAATTTTGAATGTCAATAAGCAAAATATTTCGGCTTCCTTGACTGTCCTCAGCCTCAAGCACTACATGAAAAGGCACTGTAGCATTCATGTTGCTATAAAGGAAACTGCTCAGCACAGAATTGCTAAAGATGGAAATTTTTAATTTGATTTGGTCATTGGGGCTATCAGGGGGATGTGATGTTGACCCTAGAGTGGTCCCTGGTTCAGAAGTGAGTGTACCAGTGGTCTCTGTCACTGGTTCAGAAGTGGTTGTATCAGTGGTCTCTGTTACTGGTTCAGTAGTAGGTGTATCAGTGGTCTCTGTCACTGGTTCAGTAGTGGTTGTATCAGTGGTCTCTGTCACTGGTTCAGAAGTGGTTGTATCAGTGGTCTCTGTTACTGGTTCAGTAGTAGGTGTATCAGTGGTCTCTGTTACTGGTTCAGAAGTGGTTGTATAAGTGGTCTCTGTTACTGATTCAGTAGTGGTTGTATCAGTGGTCTCTGTTACTGGTTCAGTAGTGGGTGTATCAGTGGTGTCTGTCACTGGTTCAGAAGTTGTTGTATCAGTGGTGTCTGTTACTGGTTCAGTAGTAGGTGTATCAGTGGTCTCTGTCACTGGATCAGAAGTATGTGAATCAGTGGTCTCTGTCACTGGTTCAGTAGTGGGTGTATCAGTGGTGTCTGTCACTGGTTCAGAAGTTGTTGTATCAGTGGTGTCTGTCACTGGTTTAGTAGTAGATGTATCAGTGGTGTCTGTCACTGGTTCAGTAGTAGATGTATCAGTGGTCTCTGTCACTGGTTCAGTAGTAGGTGCATCAGTGGTCTCTGTTACTGGTTCAGTAGTGGGTGTATCAGTGGTGTCTGTCACTGGTTCAGAAGCTGTTGTATCAGTGGTCTCTGTTACTGGTTCAGTAGTAGGTGTATCAGTGGTCTCTGTCACTGGTTCAGTAGTGGGTGTATCAGTGGTGTCTGTCACTGGTTCAGAAGTGGTTGTATCAGTGGTCTCTGTCACTGGTTCAGTAGTAGATGCATCAGTGGTCACTGTCCCTGCTTCAGATGTGGGTGAATCAGTAGCAGAGGTAGCAGTGTATTCTGTAATCGGTTCAGGAGTGGAGGTAGTACTGGGTTCTGTACTGGATTCAGGAGTGGAGGTAGTACTGGATTCTGTAGTGGGTTCAGGAGTGGAGGTAGTACTGGATTCTGTAGTGGGTTCAGGAGTGGAGGTAGTAGTGGATTCTGTAGTGGGTTCAGGAGTGGAGGTAGTACTGTATTCTGTACTGGGTTCAGGAGTGGAGGTAGTACTGGATTCTGTAATGGGTTCAGGAGTGGAGGTAGTACTGGATTCTGTACTGGATTCAGGAGTGGAGGTAGTACTGGATTCTGTACTGGGTTCAGGAGTGGAGGTAGTACTGGATTCTGTACTCGGTTTAGGAGTGGAGGTAGTACTGGATTCTGTACTGGGTTCAGGAGTGGAGGTAGTAGTGGATTCTGTACTGGGTTTAGGAGTGGAGGTAGTACTGGATTCTGTACTGGGTTCAGGAGTGGAGGTTGTACTGGATTCTGTAGTGGGTTCATGAGTGGATTCAGTAGTTGGTTTAGAAGTGGATGTAGTAGTGGGTTTTGTCGTTGATAAATTTGGTTCTTGTTCTGAAAATAAAAATAAAGTATATGTATTTAAAATAAGTGGCCAAGCAGTTAGGTTGAGCCATGTAAGCAATGTGAATCCAATTAGAGTAGATCCTTTGCATTTTCTACTGCAAGGATCAGTCAGTAATCAATCACTGGTTTCAGTGTGTTAACCTCACTAACATCAATGCTGTTGTATTTATTGTTCACATGCTGAAATAACATATCTATTACTGCTATTGCTGTGATGATTAGTAGCCAAGGGGCTATTTTTGCATGAGGAATGAGGATTCTAAAATAAAGCATTTTTTTTATTTGAATTAAAATATTTCTGTAGCAATATGAATCCATTTTAAAATATAATTGTAATTATTTTAAGGCTATGCTCCCAAATGGTTAAAGGTTGTGTTATATGACTTCTCTTACATATTATATGCCCCTTGATACTTCACTACTTAGTAAATATTTAGAAAAGTGATGGCCAATTATAGGCTATCAGAACATAGTTATTACTTTATAATTGTCATAGCTTCTGAGAACACATTATGATGCCAGTGGTGTTCAAAAGAGCCTTAAATATTCATCATCATGATTTGCTACTACAAACGGTTTACTGTATTGTTCATGAGATTATGCGTGAAACTATTGAAAGCATCAACTCTATAGTTTTTAGGTAAAAAAATATGTTGTGGTATCACACACCTGTACAATAGACCTCAAACTTTAAGCTTCCAGAAAACTTGTAAACGTAAAATCCTTCAGGGCAGGCCTTCACCTGTATGGATGGTCCAGCGACTGGAGGTTCTGTATTACTCCAAAGCGGAACTGTTTGCACACTTTGATTAATTGATTGGTAACTATCATTGAGAGAAAAGGGATTAAGAGATCCACATTTCAGTGCTCCAACAGGCCCCGCTCTCATTCTAAAGCCCGGGTTATATCTGAACCAGCCAAAATAGTATCGATCAGTTTGAAATCTTCCAATACTGTTCATAGTGTAGAGCCTATTGGATCCATCCAATGTTTGGTAATTTTCACAAGGATCAACACACTGCGGGTTTCCATCTACCTTAACACAATCTTTATCACTGCTGCACACTTCAGTAGGACATAGAATTGATGCGTTATACTTGCAAATATAGATTCCATTCCTATTAATACAGGAAGATGTAGAGGCACACGTATCAGTATTTGTTGCGCATTCGTCAATATCATCACAGTTTTTTGTGATTCCGTTCCAGGTATAGCCTTGTGGACAGCAGCTTACAGTATCACAGAACACAAGTTTCGTGCAGTTAAAACCATTTCCTGCAGTTCCACTAGGACAACTGCATTCTACGTAATTAGTCAAAGATTTGCAAATGGCGTCTTTATTGCAATCTTGGCATGTTTTCGCATCTATAAAAAAGAAAATAGAATAGTAATGTAATGATGCAGTACAAAAAAGGTGAATGTTTTAAGAATTTGCCTCTTGAGTGTAATTACTTAAAAACATGTTTATTGCTTCTACAGAAAGCAAATGGAAAATTGTGACATACTTTGACTATACTCAACATTCATTACATTCTTTCCAATTTTTAGTCCTTCTAAATTGTTCCTATACTGTGCAGTACTGAAAACAAATGTCGGCACATGGAAACTGTCAACAAGCAGATGTTGATTGATTCACCATAAGTTTCTCTATTTTTCAGTATATAGAGGTATGCGATAATAAATAAGCAGTGAGTCTGATTCATTTATTAACACATTAATCTATTCCTGACCCAAGAACAAAATATACACCTTAGGCGGCTGTGTTGCCACACAATGCTATACATGTTTATCATGGTGATCTTGAGAGTGCTTTCTATGCACCCATGGGATCAGCACACATAAAGGGACTATGCTACACAGACACTATTTAAGAAATTTATGATCCAGTCATTTACTCCTTAGCTGCTATGATCAGGCATGATCCAAACGCTATACAAGGGAGAAAGACCACTTTAAAGTCCCTTTCACTGTTATGTCAGTATCTCTGTGAAGCCCATCTGCAGGCTGGGCTCCATAGGAGAATGTGATTTGTCCTATATATTTCAATAATGTAATTTTTCTGTCTATAAAAACAAGTAATCAATTAATCACCGGTTCAACTCTTCTATGAAGACTAAAAAATAAAGTGTAAAATAAAAATAAATGTTTTAAAAATATAAATAAAACTTATAAAAAACCCTAAAAGTTTAAATCAACCTCTTCTATTTCCTCCCAAGTTAAAAATAAAAAGTAAGCAATATTTGGTGCTGTTGTAACTAAGTTCAAGTTAAGAAAATATCAAATTGCCTAACCTATGCTGTAAATGTTGTAAAGAGAAAAGTATCAAAACAACAAAATTGCCTTATTATTGTCTTCACAACTCCAACAGGAAATTCAATAAAAAGTGATCAAAATGTCATATGTACCACAAAAAGGGTACAATTAAAAACTGAAGCTCAGCACATAGAAACATAATTCACAGCAAAAATTCAACACCATGTCTCCTGCCAAACTAAAATTATGTTACATATTAAGTAACAGAAGAAAGCATGCAAATACTTACTAGATGGGAATGCTGAAAAAAAGAAAGAAAATAATAAACATTAGTAGTATAAAATTGAACAATTAGCATAAAAAGCAAATGCTCATTAATCATTAAAGATTGGTTCACATTTACTGTATACTTTGCATCAGACTTAGTTGAAATGATGGCAAAACTGATCCATAAATGCATGCCATTAAGCTTTTTACCATTTACTCCAAGTCTGTGTTCAAGGGAAGAACCGAAAGTTACATGAAACGTTGTGATCAGGTTACTGGACCAGCACCTGAACCATTTTGCTGCAATATATGATTTGCTGGACAGGTGTGATTGAAGCCATTGCAACCACTGGTATCAGTTATTTCATCAGTTGTCAATGCAGAGCCAGACATGCGTGCACCTATGTCAACGTCTACTGGAGTACATACAGCATACATCAAGATATGAGAATATCACTGCATTGCATTCTAATATTACATATAATACATGTAATCTAAGAGAACACATTGCACTTACTATATGTTATGTACCTGTACATGGGACTGCTATACCAAAATATTGAAGTCAGAACTAAGAAAACATTTCCCTATGTGCAGTAACTTTGGGATTCGATGGAAAAATTTTCAAGCACCGTGGTATATTTTTCCAGTAGGCTTATGAGTTGCATGACATTCTATTGATAAAATTAAAAATAAAATCCGGTCAACACAATTTAGAAATGAACGATGATGGTTTATTCACGGATTTTATACAGCAGCGCAGGTATCATCCACGAATTTGTTCCAGTTTTAATATTATGATTTGGTCACCGGTTTGACCAGTGGAGCTGCAGCAGCTGTCAACTCTGATGAGTTTCCATGTGCTAACGTAAAGATATATAAGGTGAGTGTAATTTGATTGTACACTACAATTTATCCCTCAAATAAGACTCTATTTGCGCTTCTCTCTCCTACAGTATTCTTTGTTCTATTGATAAAGTAGTACTTGAATAAGGAATGTGGACCCCCTTAGTCTTTATGATTGGCATATGAAATAAAGAATAGTTTACGAAAATAGGTCAAAATAAGTTCCATACATTGGTGAAAAAACAGTTTTTAGTATTATTTTCATACAATGTTCAAATATCAATGTCATACATTACCAAATAAGAGTGCTTAACAAACATAACAAACCCTGCTGGAGGATAAGCAAAATCATCACCTTTTGTGTCCACTGCATGAATTTCCCATGACTAAATCTGGAGGTCACTACTGAGGTGATGGTGCATAATAGTACATTTAGGATTATGATACCTGTGTGGATACATTAACTTATCTAAGATGACCTAACAGCTGAATCTTGTGCTGTACTATGCTGAAAGCACTTAGGCACAAAAATCATCAAGATCCACTGCTAACTAGGGATGAGCGATATTGCCCGAAATCGTATCGGAATTCC
>VIAB01005350.1:101980-117351 GCA_009801035.1 Oophaga pumilio | reverse complement strand
CTGAAAATCTCGGCTTATACACGAGTATATACGGTATCTGTATTATGATAAAAAGGAAAAAATATAAGGGTAACCTAGAGACCTCGTGGTCTTTATGTGCTGTCTGTCTTTTATATGTCAATTTATGGGGCTAAATTGTTATTAAAGGAGCGGAAAGTTTTGCATGTGCCTTTTTGTCACTTTTTGGCTAATGTATAATATCAGAAAATTGCCAAATATCTGTGTTAATAATAACCAAACTACCAAACTTTGGCAGCTACTATAAGATCCATCTTTCTAATATGACTAGTTTTGGCACTTTAGGTGGTAGTCATCATACCTGTTACTGTCAAAGATCTCAAATCCATAAATATCCAGCACGCCGATAACTGTGTTTTTTCCATGGAGAGCTGCGTCCTGTTTTTTTACATCAATGACGTCATTAATACGACTCACAATCCAGCAGAATAGGCGTTCATAGATGGCCTGTAGATATATATAGAATTTGTCAGTCACCTCCACGTGTCAAGCAATATATGCGATGATCACCCTTGCTTCCAGCCTGTTTGTACCTTGGCAAAGGCATCTCTGCCGTAGCTAGCTTCTTTCTCAGTATGCTGCTTGTCGATAATGTCTCTGCCTGTCGCCACAGTCCGGAACAGAAGAGCCTTCTCCAGAAGTTCATATTTGGAGCCAAGTAAGTCAGCCGCTACGGACACAACTTTATTATTCTCAATCAGGGGGGTATCGCCATCCAAAATAAACTTGAGGTTCCCCTGATATAAACATGAAAAATTATGAAATCAGGCAGTGACAGAATACATTATTATTTTAGATACTATCATGGAAGCCAGATTACAAAACAATATTAATCATAATAAAAAAAACATGTCATTCTCTGGGTGGGTATTGACAAACACAGAATGCAGTTTAGGACTTAAAGGGGTTGTCCAGGTTTGTGATTAATCCTCACAGCAAACGCACCGCCGCTGTCGGGATTCTCCAGGGACAGCGACAAGAGAATCTGCGCACGTCTAGTCAGAATGTGTCCGGAAGTATGGATTTTGCATAATTGTGAGCACATGACCAACTACGCTCTCTGCCGGTACTGGAGAATCCTGATGTACTGTGAGGATTAATCACAAACCTGTACAACACTTTTAAGGCCCCTGTGACGACACAGCATTTTTTCTTGATTAGGCCAGACATGTTTTTCTTCGGTGGGTCAAGAGACATAGGCCATTGTCCATATGAGCCTGAATGTTAACTCTTGAACTGATGTTTGTTGCAGCTTATTGAGTCGCTATCCTTGGAGGACAGGGACGCAAGGTCATTGAATAATTGAGGTTTGCTAATATGTTGATTACCCACTGTACCAGTCCATGCAGCTTGATGACCTGAAAACATTTAAGGATAAACTATGCAAATTGATTGAATACTCAAACAATGAGAGATGACCTCATCCCACCTTCCCCTTGACCTGTGGATGATGGCCTGAAGGACAGTTGTGAACTATAAAAGCAGGATCTTCCTCTGTTCCCAGAGAGATTCTACAGGATGCCAGTTTAACAGACCACAGCCCTAGTTGGAGTAATACAGATCTTCTCCATTGACCATCACTAAACTCTCAAAGACATTTGGAGAATCCAGGTTGGGACAATCAGGACACCTGGCCACATACCTCACGGCACTCGGTCAGCTTCCTAAGCTTGCTGCTACCTCTTCTCTGTGGCTGACCACCAAAGGTGAGGTGCTACTGGTTGGGGTAGTAGGCCCTGGATGCCCCAAAGTCGCAGCTGCTCTAATCCTGGCAAGCCAGGGGGAGGGTGAGACTATGTCTTTCGCATCATCTTGTGTATTTTCTAGGACTGTTCTATATGTTATTGTCTGTTGGTGGTTCCATAAAGCATTGCCACACTGTTTTACACTCACTCTGTGTTGTCTGAGTAGTATTCTGCACATAGGAAAGAAGTGCTTGACTTCAGTGGGATGAGCCGGGCTAACAGACGAGAGCACCCACTGACCCTCGTGTCTACACATTAGATGACTGTCAGTCAAACAATGTTTTGGCTGATTTTTTGACCAACAGCCATGTCAACCAACTCTCCCATACATAGAAGGGCTCGTTCGGCTGAATGCTCCTGTGTTCTCTATGAGAAAGCCCCCGCCAAGTGATCGGCCATCCGAAATCAGACATATCTAACAGACCTATGCAATAGACATATCATCCAACAACCATTTGGCCGGCACCCCATACAATTAAAGGTGTTGGTCGCACTTGTCAATATCGACATTAGTCTAACAAACAGGCAAACCTTGCGGCTGTCGAACAGCTGCGAGACATGCAGGCATGGTGGCTCGAACATAGTATTCGAGCACGCCGAATATACTCTATTACCACAGGAGCATGCTCAGATAATACCTTACTCGAGCACGCTCGCTCATCACTAATCTTTAAGCATTATTCACTTTCAAAATTAAAAAGTGTACATAGAGTGCTTAAACCACTTTTGTGATACATTGAGATTTCTGACACTGTAGTAAATTTTTGGTAACAGAAATCTCTAAACAGTGTAGTGAATGGGAGAAACAGTGCCACATTCATTCGGAAAATCAGCGTTGGTTCAAGATTACAGACTTCATCAATATGATCATCTTCGATGCATGTATGATATATCAAAACATAATTTTCTCTAAATTTTCCCCTTTAAAGGGAATCTGTCACAAGGTTTTTGCTAACTAATCTGAGGAGTAGCATAAAGTAGGGGCAGAGACTCAGGTTAAGGCAATGTGTCACTTACTGGGCTGTTTGCTATACTGTTTTATAATATCACTGTTTTATCAGCAGGAGATTATCACTAGAGGACTACTTGTCCTGCTGCCAGGTAGGCCAACCCCACCTCTGCCACTGAATGGCAGCTTTCTGCCTACGCACAGTGAACACAAAGCTGCCAATCAGAGGTGCTCAGCATTCAGAGATCTGGTAGATCGGCAGCAGAATTTTTTTTACATTTAAAAAAAAAAACACAGCATGCAGCCCAGTAAGTGACAAGTCGTTGGAATCAGCTTCTCTGCCTCTACATCATGCTGCCCTTAGATGGGGTAGTAAAAACCTTGATGACAGATTCCTTTGAAGAGGTGAGTTAGAGACCAATCTAATTGTCTGAATTTTGCCTGTGAAAACAAGAAGCTGGTACAGTCCTGCAAAGTGCTTGTTGGGTCTTGTAAACCGGTGTGTGTGTCTTGGCTGTAGTATGGCGGATACGTGTTATTGCTGCACTAGATATGCATATTTACACAGCTGTAGAGGAGTTCTGCCAATTTTCATAGTCTTCTTCTTCTGGAGGATCAGCAGTAGCAGCTGGTTCTCCACACAGCGCTGACACGGTCTTCGCGGTTCTCTACCAAATACTCGCACCTACTCACCAGATGTAGAATCGTGGCCAAGACTTTGTAGACAGTCTGGATCTCTTCTGGTTTAAATCCAATCACTCTCATAGCCTCCGACACTTCTTTGAAATCTCCGGCATCGTTAATGGATGACTGGACAAAAAAATTATGTAAATAGCATTAGTTACCAAAGACGAGTCAATCTTTCAGATTGGAACACTTTTCAAGTTCTATAACATATACACAGCCCACAGCCTTTATAATGTCAAAATGACCTCAACATATGTGGCAGCTACCATCCGTTTATCACTGCTGTAGCATCACACACTAGCGGTAATGTTTATTCAGTGTTTTAGTACTTTCTCCTTTGACCTCCTCTCATCCTGATTTACCACACTGCGGAAGCTGCATTCCCTGCTTCTGGTTTTATTCAGGCTGCTGATTGCCTGCACTATACCATGTGATATGATTAGCTGCCAGGTATTATGGGGAAATCTGCGCGGCCATGCTTGGGGTCAGGGTGACCTTCTCTGGCTCATGCAATGTTCTGCTTTGTGTAAAATGGCAGTGGGCATTTTTTAGGGATTCGCGTGAATCGAATCGGAAATTGTGCAAATTTCCTAAAATTCAAACACAAATTTGATTCGCTTCACTCATCTGTATTAGTTACAAATTATATATTTGCTATTATTGATAACATTTATTACAGTAGTAACATAACTAATCAAACTTATCGGCAAAATATTGGGAACGGGGATTAACTTTGGGCTCATGTGTTTATCACGTAGCATTTTCATAACCTGTTCTCACCTTCATCTGGACCATGGATCTGGTGTACGTGTAAGAGGAGATATCCTTCTGGAGATGGAGGGAACGTAGGGTCTGCTCAGGTGCCCCCAAGATCAACTACCAAGACAAAAAAAATAAAAAATCTTTATCCTGTTCTTTTCCTTCTTCACTTGTACAGTTGATAAGCCACACATTCATTATTACGGACTATGTAAGAGCCATTTATGATAGCATCACTTTTAACCTCTTCCCGCCATGGCCACAATTATTTTTGTGTTTTTCTTTGTCCTCCTTTTCTTCCAAGAGTCATAATAATTTTGCCGCTGACACAGCCATGTGAGCGCTCGTTTTTTTCCAGGAAGGTTTGAAATTTGGAATCTCACCTTTCATTCTAACGCTAAAATCTACTGAAAACATATCTAAAATGCTACAATGGTGAAGTAAAGATGTATATCTTTGTACCGTATTAGCCAGTAGATAGAAAAAAGATTTTGTATTAGTCTTTGCCTGATGAAGAGACCTGAGTAGTCTGGAAAGCTTGCAATTTGTTACCATCTTTTCAGTTAGCCATTAAAAGGTATCAACCACTGAGGACTCTCAAGTCTAAATATTTTTCTACAATGGTGAAGAAAACTCAAGTTTACCTTTGTCTTTACAGTGCTCATTGTGTGTTAAAAATGACCTGACTGCATGATTCTCCTGGTCAGTATGATTAAGATGATACCAAAGTTGTATAGATCTTTTTATACTTTAGTGCTAGCAAAACTCAGAAACTTGTAAAAAAAAAAAAAAAGTTTGTGTTGCTGTTTTCTGAGACTCGTAACTTATTTACTTTTCGATAGATCTAGCTGTGCGAGGATTGATTTTTGCATAGGAAGTTGTCATTTTCATTGCTAGCATTTTAACATACCGCACATATATTGTTCTGATTGCTTTCTCTCGCATTTTTTGTTGGGAATTATGGTGACAAAAAACAGCAATTCTGATATCTCATTTTTTTTAATTAACATTCTCCAGTACATCCACAAATTCCAGCAACTTCTCTAGCACTCCAGCAAAACATTTTCCGCATCTAATACAAACTAACCAACAATATACTAGTTGCATAATTTATAATTATGCACAGTGCACTTTATATATCTTTATTCATTCTTTGTATAATAAATTAGTGATGCAATCTGTGGTAGGCATTTAGATGGATCCATTTTTTGATTTTTTGCTGACTGTGTTCGGATATTAACCTCCATTTTTCAGTGCCGTATTCTGATGTCAAATGTATTATTACTATTTTATTTTTTTTTTCAATAACATTTTTTAATATTTTTCTAATCTGTTTCTTAGTCACTTCATTCAGTTTTTGTACCCCCAATTTAATGGGAAAGTATGAAAACAATTGTATCTTATTCATAGTTGCATAATTTGTATCATCCCAGCTCAAGTACATTCATACATTTTGATGATAGCTGTGTCATGTGAACACCAGTCTGAACCAATACATGCTCTCCCGTGCAGTCAGGTCAGTCAGTTTCTGACTTCTTGTGAACCAATAGGTGACATAATCACCTATTAAATCCCTCCTTGCAGCACTCAAACACTTCCCTTCCCCTCTCAAGTCCACCTCATTGGTTCCTCTCTTTGACCAGGCAAAAGAATGCTTCTGAAGACATAATTTCTGCCCGGTCTATGAGAGCAGTGATTTAATAGGTGGGTCGATACAACGATTAGCTGCAGAATTATAAAACTCCCCTGATTCACACTGCCTGCAAGTACAGATTATCCAGTTTGTGGTATGAGATATAGCTGCAGCCAATCCTCCTTGCCTCCTGCATGTATGAGTTGTCAGGGAGAACCCTATTACAAGCAGGAGGCAGTGGAGTAAGGTTAAAGCTGCCTTGCATACAACAGAATGAGACTCTGAAGGGTTTGGTTAGAGGATAGCGGAAACTTGTCTATTTTTGCTGTCCTTAGATAGGAGTCAGAATAGCAAGTGCAATTTAGTAGGAATTAAAATGACAGACAACCCATAATTGCCACATCAGATATAACAGGTATACACAAGAAAACCCAACCTGATAAAAAGAGTGAAAATTCCTCTCGCCCAGCTGCTGAACAATCACCCGAGACTGAAAGAAAACACATGTAATTACAAATTAATTGCATTTAAATATTTCACATTAGTAAACTAATTGCGATACAGAGGTCCCAGTCTCAGAGTCGTATCTGGGCTTTGGAGTCCAAAGACTCCTCTGCTTCATAAGGAGAGAGGGGTATTATAAATGGAGCATGAAAGATTAGGGATCTCTGCTCTTGAATAACAATTCATGTGGTCAATATGATGACGCATATCCTATGGCAATGTCTCCCATCTACCAAGGGCAATAATACCAGTCTCTTTCATTTGGCGAAGAATTCTATGCAACACAGTATCCACTCGATTTACGAGCAATACCACTCATAAAAATCGACAATATTATTGCAGAAAAGTCTTTAAAACAACTGTACACACCAAGTGCGATACTTACTTTCTCCAACAGGTAGTTACTGATGTGTCCCCCAATAGGATCTCCTTTGAAGTCAAAGTTAATGTCCATGTATTTTCCAAATCGGCTGGAGTTGTCATTGCGGGTAGTTTTAGCATTCCCAAAAGCTTCCAGCACACAATTAGACTTCAGCAACATATTCTTCACCCTGTCAAATTGTATAGAAGATGGTGGATCTACATGGTGTCAAAAAAACAACTGACCAACTCACAGATTTCAGCAAAGCCCTCTAGTATTAATAATGTTTAATAAAGATAAATATATCTACCTCTCCACCTCGGCTCGCTGGCTTGGATTAGTAATGGCGGCTATGTACTGCATTATATATTTACTGGCTTCAGTCTTCCCGGCGCCACTTTCTCCTGCAAGCAAAAAAATAATCATTTCTATAACTGTAGAAAAATGTAATATACCCTGAAGATACCTACGGGGGGGTAAGAAAAACTGGAACAAAACAGTAATCAGTGATTGACAATTATGCTATATTATGAAATAAATATGATGAGTGATTATAGAAACAATACCTGATATTACTATACACGTGTCTTTACAGCGTCTCTTCATGGCCTTGTAAGCTGCGTCCGCGATGGAGAAGAGATGTGGAGGTCTTTCATACAACTCCCTTCCTTTATACTGTTCTATTGTATCCTTCCCATAGATTGGAAGATTCTTGTAGGGGTTCACAGAAACCACCACCTCCCCAATAAAGGTATAGATACGCCCTTTCTCAAACCTGCATCAAAAAGGACAAAAAAAAAAGAATGGTGGCTCAAATACATCCATGCAGACAGTAAGTTGCCATTTTAGTTATATCACCACAAGGGGGCGCTGTTCTACAATTTATACTTGAAAATGTATTACAAAACTCATGCTAACACGGTACTAACACCGTAGGAAGATACACATCTTTCCTATTACAAAAATCACAAACTCCAAAGTTGCAACATTATATAGTGTACTATCTACTGCTCAACAGAATGTAATCATTGACTATAACCATGGTTTATAATCCACAATCCATAGAAATTATCCCAACCCATACAAAAATTCAAATTCCAATTTTTTACATTTTTTTTTTTTTTCTTCCCTGAATTTGTTTCGCCCTTTTGGGTAAAGGGCAAGAATAAAATATAAAATATAAATGAATAATAAAAAGGTAGAGACAGATAAAGTAATGAGAGGCTAAGGATTGTAGCAGAACATAGAAGGGGCAGAGAAAAAGGAAGATATTCTGTAGGTCTGAATATGCCAATTTCTCGAAACATCTACCTGCCAGGAATCGGCATAACTAATGAGTCCCATACCAGTTTTCAAAGGGAGTCAGTCTACCCCAAAATTGAAATTGAACTATTTAGATATTCATTGAGGGGATAAAGCCTCCAGAAAAATCACATTTGTCTTGTAGATTTATAGTTTATTTCATTTTATAGTTCAACAGTTTCATTAGGTATGTAAATGAGGGGGCTTCGGTGCACATTTAGCAAATGGCTCGGTGTATGATCTCCCCTCTCAATTACCATCCTCCACCTCTCTTCTTATGGTGCTCATTTTGGACTGTTGCCTGATATAAATCCCCAGGCCTGCACATACTGACACTGCAGGGGGCATGATCTCAGTGTCAGGTGAGGGATGAGAACGAATCTGCAGACACTGTGTACAGCGGCCGCTTGCTGCACACAAAATCACACAGCAATGGGAGATTAGAATGCACACACACTGACTGTGCACGTTCTTATCTTTCGAAGCCCCCTAATTTACATTATCTGATAATTATATTTATTTATATAAAATTGTTTAGATAACAAAATGTTTGCTTTTAATAGGAGACAAAATTACTAAATTCTATATTACCGGTAGGATTTTTATAGGGGCCAAGTCTCCTACATGAATGCCTAGTTCAATTTCAGTTTTGGTGAGTGATAGACTTAATTTAATATAGGGAAATTCAAGTTGCGCATGTTATTCTGCAGATTTACATGTACGTGTCTTTCATCTGTTCCCCAGGGAGGCAATCACATAAATGGTTTTCTTTCCATTCACTGCAGGCAACAAATGCAAAGAGCCACAGCTGCATCTACCTGCAACAGGTGGCCCAATGTATTTTCTTACCACAGTAATAATTAAAGGCATCCTGATGATTAAAAAATTATATTAAGTCATGAAAGAAAAAAAAATGATATGCACACATTTTTTTTCCAGAATTTTTTTTATCCTCCACGATACTAAAGTAGAGTGTGGGTGGTTGGTGGAGGTGATTTATTGTTTTGGAATATGTTGTAATATGTATGAAGCTTCCAAGTTTTAGTAACTTCACGGATTCTTTATTGACGTGAGACCTGAACAGTAAAGCACAATGGGGAGAGGGGAGTTGATGCCTTTCAAACCTTTGAAATTAGCACAAACATGGCGTTATGAAAACACACCTATCCTTCTACCTGACGCCCAAATGACCGGACTGAACCTTCCCAAGATGAGATCCAAGAATAGAAGGATAAAGAAGACGGGCCATGACAAGATGGAGGTATGCAGACACTAACCTGATGTTTAGTATGATTATACCTTCTTATTGACAGACAGAATAAAAGAGCGTCGGCTGTTTCACACTTCCAAATGCTTCATCCATCATCATTTGAGAGCCTGGATGAAGCGCTTGGCAGAGTGAAACGGCTGTTACTGTTTTTTTTTCTGTCTGTCTGTATCCTCCGCCCGGTATGTATTAAAGGAATAATTTTTTATCCACGGGGTAAGTGCCACAGTTTATGCTCTGTTCCTCTTTTTGATATTGCCTGTTGGCTTATGTTATAACTGACTCAGGACTTAAAACAATGTTACTCCATTCATTTGATTGCAAATACTAGCAGTGCCGACCTACCCTTTTTACATTTAAAAATGTATTTTCAATGGAGTGCGAGGAGCAAAGCCACCGCCAAACAGCTCCGGCAGCACCTTATCTCCGTTGGAAGCAAAAGGATGAGGCATTGAAATTCCAATTACCTGATCGCTCTCTCGCCGACATCATCTGTCAAAGGAGAGACAGAAGGCCTCAACAGATGGTCAGCAAGTTTGACCGACTTTCATCTAACGTATGTGGGGGACCTTTTTCCTATGTTTATTGGGGTGACATCTTGGCTGACACAGCAATAAGGGAGACACAGCCCTGAGTCATGGATAGTGGGGTGTCCCTCGCTCCCACAGTCAGTTTGAGGACGAAAGGGTAGCAAGGTCATATGCCTTTCTCATTGGCAGGATTCATTTAACTGTGTCATTTCCCCCAAAGTTTTGGTTGTGTGCCTGAAGCAGAGGAAAAGCTGAGCTTCTGGGGCTACCTAGCATACCGCTTTTCAATGCCTTTGTGTCACAGAAACAAAGTCAATGCAAATGGAAGGTGCGAGAGTAACCCTGGCCAGAGTGGACTGCAAGTATTGTCAAAAAGTCTTAGGGCAAGAGGCCTGAGGACCAAACAGAAGACGAACCAGTATGAAAAAACACCACACGTTCAGCCCAAGATGACAACCCATAATAATGCCATGATTCAGTATAACATAATCTGACTGCTATCCCTCCAAACAGAATACAGACTTTACTCTGCTTGACTAACAATATCCAGACAAAGATATCATCTCTTCTAGACCAGTCACAAACCAAAAAAATGTCTAAAACTGACCATTGCTTTTTCTCGCAGACAGAAGAATAATTCTAGACCTGGAGGCGGCTCTGGGGTTAAGCAGGGGAAAGCTCTAAATGGATTCGGGATACAGGCTAAAAATAGGTCGAGTTTCCTTTCCCAAATTTTATATAATGCCTCTTTATACCTCGATGTCAGCAAAATCACGGAGCGACGAAAGAGGGGCCCAGAGCCAGCGGGAAGGGTGGAAGCAAGCAGCAAAGTCAACTGGTAGAACAGTATGGGTTAAAGGGTCAGCCTAACACCTCCGGAGTCATCATAACTACAATACACAAAGCTCCGACTAGACATCCGTACATCCAATCACAATGCTGGGGGTTATATACACTGAAACGCTTTACAGCAGGAATTGTAGAGCCAAACTTTTCTCGAAAGCACAAAAATTAAAACCGATAAAAGTTAAATATACCAATATCCTACTGACAATTGTCAGGAATGTTGAGACAAAATTTGATGCTTGACAGATTTAGTACAGGGGGTCGGGTCGCATGTCAGCAACCAACAAGACCACCCTGTCTATCCCTGAATTCCCTGTAACCATTTGCAGCTAGGTTGTGATGGTACCTACAGTATTAGGCCGCCCATGACACTATGTGAGGTACAAGTCAGAAGGAACCACAGTTCCCCACACAGTACTATGGTACCTTCATTATAGTCCCAGTGGCATATGCCATCACCTGCCCTGGCTGAATTAACCCCGCCAAATCATACTGTCCAACCACTCTCTATATCTCAGAATACTGGAGAATGTAAAATGCCATCAACAACAGCTAAACGTGTGTTTCATTGATTATCGATTGCTTAAAGGGATTATCTCTACTGTCAACCACTTCTTAACAGCTAAAGTTCCTACATAAAGAAAAAAACAAAACATTTCTTGGACCGACACCGTTCCTGTGATGTGGACGCTGTGCCTACCGGCAGTCACGCGATACTGTGATGTCACTGGACTGCTGCAGCCAGTCAGCAGCCGCTCATTGGCTGCAGCCTTTACTATTCCGTCAGAGCGGGATACACTGAGCTGACATCAGATTAATGACAATGGTCTTGAACTCTATTTTTACTTTATGTGGGGCATTTTCACTATTAAGGAGGGATTTTGCTGTTGTGGATCCTCCGATTTGAGTCTCACACAGTGTTTTCTGAAGGCTATAGATGAAGAATGAAGCATGAGGTATACAGGAAAGCTACAGAAATTAATAATTTAAGGACATTTTAACTAGAAATCCACCTTAAACGTTATCAATGTACGTTATTATATATCAGTCAGTCAATCTGGCTGATCATCTTGACCAAAGCGCGTTAATTCAAGACTAGACTGTCCAGGTAGAAGTAATGTCTTGTGTAATAAATGAGACAGCGCTGTGTTTGGAGACTCTCCCATCCTGTTCTGGGGTGCGGCTGCAGGAGAAGTCGTTCCTTCTAGATTACAAAATACTTCTTGATTATCTTCCCCTCCCTAGAAAAGGAATGAATGAGCAGAGTGGTCTCTGGCTGTGCCAGGGTGTGATCTAATAGACTGGGCATTTACATGACGTATTGGTATAGAAGGAGAATGGTGGTGGAATCAGGTAACAGACATTCACCATTGCAGCACTTGTTACAGGAATTCAGGGATCTGTTGACATGATGGTTGACTGTTTCCAACAGCAACCAGCAAAATGTTAACTGCAGATCTGGACGAATGTAGACTGTAAAGTAAAGCGCCATATACTGTACATTACATTAATGTCGATATCAACTGAAACCTACAAGAATACTCCCACGAATAACGATTCATTATAAAAAAAACAAGATTTTTATTAAGACAATTAACCATAAAAACAAGTAAAACAAGGAAAGGTCATACAGAAAAAAGACCATATGGTAAATATATTAATAGGTCAATATATCAGTAATTAGTCCCAGAAAAATGCAAAGTCTCTATGAGTATTCAGAAACATCTCATGCCCATGCGGAAAAAGAAAGCAGTAACAATATCAAATGGATCTCTAAAAAAGTATAATAACATAGCCTAATCTGCACAAAAAAAATCCAAGACATAAATAATATAGGCAAATAAATATTACATAAAGTGACAGTGCATACAAGATAATATAACCTATAGGAATTATGGATAAATCACTGCAGGGACATACCGTATATCAAATTTAAGTGCATGTGCTAAGAAAGTGGCAGTGCATTCATAGACCCAGATCCACTCATCATAAGGAACAACCTATTTAAAGTGCATATGGCATAGGGATTATGAATAAGTCACCGCAGGGACATATATCAAATTTAAGTGCATGTGCTAAGAAAGTGGCAGTGCATTCATAGATCCAGATCCACACAGCATAAGGAACAATAAAGATCTACCACCCCAATTGATAGCTCAGAATAGAGAATACATAATAGCTAATGGCCAGTTATAAGAGCAATCAATTAGGGCAGAAGACAATTTCTATAATTTCTATAATGTTCAAGAGATGAGAGAAATTGACATATATTTACCTACATACACCCTTTGACGCGCGTTTCGCATCAATTGCTTCCTCATAAAGTGGCTTCTACAAATGGATAATGATCCTAAATACACATCAAACTCCACAATTGACTACCTCAAAAAGTGCAAGCTGAAGGTTTTACAATGGCCCTCACAGTCCCCTGATCTGAACATAATTGAAAATCTGTGGCAAGACCTCAAAATAGCAGTGCATGCAAGACGACCCAGGAATCTCCCTGAACTGGAAGAATTTTCCAAGGAAGAAAGGAAGAAATCACTCAAAGAAGAATTGAAAGACTCTTGTCTGGCTACAAAAAGCGTTTATTAGCTGTGATACTTGCAAAAGGGATTGTTACTAGCTTCTAACCATGCAACGTGGCAAAACTTTTGCATCTGCCCATTTTCCTTTTTGCTAATTTTAAAAAGTAAAAACATGAAAATATATATTTTTTTGCCTAAAACACAAAGGAAATTTGTCATCCTTAACTTTAGGCCTTTTAGAGAACATTTCATCTTCAACTTGCTTCACAATAACAGTCATTTTGACCAAGGGTGAAAAAACTTTTACATACCACTGTAGTTATGGGGGTTGAATCACACAAAACTAAGAACTTTCATCATTCTGGAGTCGGTGAAAGCTGGGAGATAAACCAAGTGGCAACTGTAATAATGATCCTATTGGTTATTTGCCAGTTTTCATAGAAACAAATATAACCAAGAAATGGATGTAAAGAATATTTAACAGAATTCTAGAATTTCTTGATTATAAGTTGCTGGAATATAGGAATTTCAGAAGTGAAATCTTACTTTTTACACTATAGGTACTGCACGTTGCGATCAAACTTTTCAGCAGTACTGTACAGGTGTTTTGTATAAAACCCTCAGCCATGTGATAATATAGCATTACATGTATGGTCAGGCTTCCACACGTCAAGTACGCACAACCCTATTTAGAAGAAGCCGGTGATTTCTCCAAGGTAACATTTTGATCATCATTTTGCAATTTACTACAGTCGATTAATTTTATAGTTACATTAATTACTTGTCTTGTACTCATCCTGAGGAACAGCCCATATCAGTGTGTGTTCACACGTGTCAGATGTGTTGCATACATTTTTCAATGGGGTTTATAAAAATCCGTGCTGAAGAAAACAACTCTACTCCTATGTATGGAACAAATTTTCAACAGCAGGCAACAAATCTGCTATGTCTGTCTGAACATCACAATTTAGTCCAGAGCTGCATTAACAATTCTGCTAATTCTCATTGGAAACAGATGACAAAATTATCATGTTAGCTGTAAGAAACTTAAGCTGGGTTTTATGGTCTGTCCGTGGCCACTGCAGATTCGCTATACAAAAGTCAACTGGTGTTAGTACAAATTTTCTGTGCGACCGGAAAGTCAAGTTATCGGCAGCACATCACCTGTTTACAGAGGACGATGTGCTGCCGAGGAGATGAGGAAAGGATCCTTCCCCTTTGTGCTATTTATATAGACTTTTTCTGACTTTATAGGTAATATGAACATGACATAAACACTCGCGTGCTTGCTAATGTAACCACTCCCTGGTTGTACAGCACTATTGTTAACTTCTCAAATTGGTCTTCTAAAGTCCGCAATAAACCTTTATAACCTACCTTAAAAATTACAGCAATTAACCCATAAACTACTCTTTATTTCCTAAGGCCTGGAGAATTGCAAAAGAGGGCAGGGATGTTACTAAATCAGGTAGAGATATTCCAACATCTGTCATTGTTTCATCATCTTACTGATTCATCATGTATTGTTCTATTTGGCAACAGAAAAAAAAATATCCTCTATGGGTTCCGCTGGAGGTATAAATTGGACCCCCTTGCCTTTCCTCTTGCACTGGGAAAAGCAACCAAGCTTGAATTGACCTTTTGCTGGGAGTCTGCCTGCTGCTGCAGAAACTTCCTTCCCTGCTCTGTATTTAGGGGGGACAAAACGATCTCATCACCTTCTATCACAGTTACAGATGCAGAGGCCAAAAATACAATTCCTGCTTCTGCACCTAGATTGCTATAGATCAGTATCAGGATGCAGCAGAAACTCATAGGCTATGTTCACATCTGTTTTCATACATTACGTTTGGCCGTTCTGTTTTAAGGAACGTCGAAATGGAATTAATGTCCTAAACAGATCAGTTACGTGACTAATGCAAACAGAAGCAGAGAGACCCCACTGGTTATTATGGTGTCTGTCTGGGTTCTATTATGGGTCCGGTTTTAGAACTGGAAAAAAACACCCCAACTTCCGCGTGATGTTCTCGCTCTTCTGTTCTAAAAATGGACATATAACAGAAAGCAGACTGACCCCATAATTATCAGTTGGCCTCTCTGCTTTTTTTTTTTTAAACTCTTTTTATTGAAGGATTCCACAACATATTATATCAAACGTATGACATAGCAAAATGAGGTCAAAATAATCCAGGTTATAGTCATTCACAGTGACATAGCTATGATATCATACTTTCAATAATAA
>VIAB01005350.1:56772-68535 GCA_009801035.1 Oophaga pumilio | reverse complement strand
GGCGCGACCAATCAGCGACGCAGGATTTCCGTTACAGACAGAATCAGACGATTATATAGTAGATAAGCAGGCTCTCATACGATCATTGATTTATAAGAGGGAGCTAAGGCTGTTATTACTTTATTAGGGGGAAAACCAATAATTATAACCATCAAATGGGTAAACAGGGTACTACTACAATTTATTTGACTGTAATGTTGCTCCTGACCATCTCTCAGAACTGAATGTGGCTTTTGTGGTAAGAAAGGTTGGGGAGTCCAGCTGTCACGGCTCAGTGGCAAGATATCCTGAAGCTCCTTCCCTATCCCTCAAGCTAGGGGGCGCCCTTGTCTATTCCTGCTCCCAGGAATACTTCTGATGGTGAAGACACCAGAGCTACATGCTTTGCTGTGCTCCTATATCAGCCCTAATCAGTCCCCTCTCCCATCCGGAGAAGTGGGGAGTAGTAGTGTATAAGAATACACAAACCCAACAAACAAGGGAAGACGGAGAGGGATAAATGAAAGTACCAACCATACAAATATGCACTCACAAACAACAGAATGGAACACCGGGTAGTAAAGGAAGGAGAAACAAAATAGGAGAGGATGAGGATGTGCACACAGACAAAACTCCAAGCAACAGTCTTCTGAACAACATACTAAAACACCTCTTCAAACAACCAACTCCTCCACCTCCAGAACCAGGCAGTATGAACCAACACTGGCAATCCCTGAATGCCAGATGCAAGCATATATAGCAGAGGGCAGTGGCTAACACTAAACAGATGAGACCATCAAAGCAGGGAAGCTTCAGAAGCTCTTATCTGAACAGATTAACCCTTGCACTTTTAGCAAGGAAAAACCCATACAATTTAATATGAAGGTGAAGTGCTTCTAACCAGTGCAGGAGTATGTGATATCAGATGATGCGGTCTTCTGGCCCCTCTCTGTCGCGGTATACCAGTGAAAAATGTGTTATACCCAACATGCAGGGACACAAGACTCACAGTTTCTTTGTGAATATAAAAAAAGTAATACTTGTCAATACCAGTTATATTCAGGAATAGAACTTGAGCACACATGGTGTGCCGCAACCATCTCAGGGGTAAAACTATGCAGCCACATCTCCTTTGATGTTTCCAGCGGCTGTAGAAGTCTTCAAAGATGACTGCACACATGGACTAATACAAGTCACCTTTTGTCATGTCATGGACCCTCCCTTATGTATGACACATATAGATTAGATGAACGCCGCATTCCTCTACTGGCATTTCATCATTCTGATGACTTTTTCTGAAAGGACACAGTGGTATTTAGAAAAGAAGACAATGACACAAGACGTGTCAAATAAACAACGGCGGGAAGAACCTCTCATAAGGTAAAACGTGTCATCGATGGAATGAGTAACGCAATCGCATATGGCTGAGTATTGTTTATCTGGGCGTTTAGGATTTAAGGAACTTTAGACAACACATACAGATCTCAACAGGTTTTAATATAAACTTTTACAGGGCTAATAAAATGATGCAATGATTGGAATTCGGCATCTCCGGTGTTTGCAGGAGATAAAAGAGGCAATAAGTAAAACCTTTGGATCTCTTCATAGGAGCTGTGCAAGTCGTATACATGTAGCTAAGTGACAAGAATGCAATAAAATTGTGGGAAAGAAAATTCAGAAAACCGCCAAACACTAAGGGCTTGTTCACACATTGCAATTTTTTCCATTGGCGATTTTCAAGGGTAAGAACTGTGTTAGAGTGCTAGCAAAGTAAGTGAGATTTCTGAAATCTTATGAACATGGTGCTTATTTTTCCCTTGTTGATTTGAACCAAAAATTTTTTCTTTTTTTAAATCTGCAGCGTGTCAGTCCCTTTTGCATCGTATTTCACCCATCCTAAAGAATGGGGAAAAACACATAAAACGCTTAAAAAGTGTTTTTTTTATGCAGCCTTGTTTTTCTAATAACACTGTTTTTTTGGGTGCAGAAAGATATGGTGAAAATACTCAATATGTACACGCAAGAGAAAAACTGACCAACCATTTTGATCAGATTTGTTACCAGTTTTTCTTGCGCATGGAGAACAAAAAATACATTGTTTCTCCACCTTCTTTCTGAGAATCCATGTAAATTGGACAGCACTCGGATGTCATCCGAGTGAGTTCCTAATTTTTTTTATAGACCCATTGATTTGCATTGCGGATTTTGATCCGATATGGGGTGGTCATGGTGCTTGGTGTAGCTAATACACGTTATCTGTTCAATCACATTTCAGTTCACTCTAATTAAAGTTTGTCTATATCTGATCAATCGGATACATTTCTACAGTGAATGGACAATAAAAGATGGTCATGCCCCTCTACTGCCCACTTTTTAAACTAAGTTTCTACCCTTAGAAGAGCAGATTCCATGAAACATCATTTGAGAAACATACTTTAAGGGAGCCTATTAGCACAAAAAGAAACTTCCAAACCAAGCAAAATGTGCTCAATGCATCCTTGCGTGGCCAAACATATCAGTGCACCTTCCTACTTACTTATTTTGCATCTTTCTCCATCTTCTCTGACTCTTGTAAACCCAGATCTGCTAATCAACGAAAAGGAGGATCGAAATCAAATAGGCATGCTGGAGCACTGAACAGCTTGGCCCTGCCATAAAGCAACGAGCGACTGTGCTTGGTTTGAAAAGTAATTTTGTGCTGACATATTCCTTTCAATAGCCTATCTCCAAGATAGGCCATCAAGGTACAATTGGTGGGGACTCGGGACCCCTAGTAATCAGCAAAACAAGGTTTGTGCTTTGCACAACCAGGTGTCTGGTTCCCCCTTTTTGGGCTGGGCTTTTTGTCTATATAGCTTTCCACAGATAGGTGTCTGAACAGTCGGGTCTGGGTCCTGATCTGACCACATCATTTTGAGTTCTGCTGACAAATGGCGAGGAGAACTACAAGAGTTAGGGTATGTGCACATGATAAGTAAATACTGCGGGTTAGACGCTGCGTACTTACAGTGGGTAAGGAAAGTATTCAGACCCCTTTTTTTCCCATTAATGTACACTGCACCCCATCTTGACTGAAAAAAACCAGAAATGTAGAAATTTTTGCAAATTTATTAAAAAAGAAAAACTGAAATATCACATGAGGTCAAAGGAACTGGCCAAGAGCTCAGAGACAGAATTGTGGCAAGGCACACATCTGGCCAAGGTTACAAAAGAATTTCTGCAGTACTCAAGGTTCCTAAGAGCACAGTGGCCTCCATAATCCTTAAATGGAAGAAGTTTGGGACCACCAGAAGTCTTCCTAGACCTGGCCGTCCAGCCAAACTGAGCAATCGTAGGAGAAGAGCCTTGGTGAGAGAGGTAAAGAAGAACCCCAAGATCACTGTGGCTGAGCTCCACAGATGCAGTTGGTGAGATGGGAGAAAGTTCCACAAAGTCAACTATCACTGCAGACCTCCACCAGTCGTGCCTTTATGGCAGAGTGACCCGACGGAAACCTCTCCTCAGTGCCAGACATATGAAAGCCCGCATAGAGTTTGATAAAAAACAAATGAAGGACTCCCAGACTATGAGAAATAAGATTCTCTGGTCTGATGAGATGAAGATAGAACTTTTTGGTGATAATTCTAAGCGATATGTGTGGAGAAAACCATGCACTGCTCATTACTTGCCCAATACAATCCTAACAGTGAAACATGGTGGTGGCAGCATCATGCTATGGGGGTGTTTTTCAGCTGCAGGGGGACAGGACGACTGGTTGCCATTGAAGGAGACATGAATGCGGCCAAGTACAGAGATATCTTGGATTAAAACCTCTTCCACAGTACTCTGGACCTCAGACTTGGCCGAAGGTTCACCTTCCAACAAGACAATGACCCTAAGCACACAGCTAAAATAACAAAGGAGTGGCTTCAGAACAACTCTGTTACCATTCTTGACTGCCCAGCCAAAGCCCTGACCTAAACCCAACTGAGCATCTCTGGAGAGACCTGAAAATGGCTGTTCACCAATGGTCACCATCCAACCTGATGGAACTGGAGAGGATCTGCAAGGAAGAATGGCGGAGGATCCCCAAATCCAGGTGTGAAAAACTTGTTGCATCATTCCCAAGAAGATTCATGGCTGTACTAGCTCAAAAGGGTGCTTCTACTCAATACTGAGCAAAGGGACTGAATACTTATGACCATGTGATATTTCAGTTTTTCTTTTTTAATAAATTTGCAAAAATTTCTACATTTCTGTTTTTTTTCAGTCAAGATGGGGTGCAGAGTGTACTTTAATGAGAAAAATAATAACTTTTTTGAATGTACTAAATGGCTGCAATGAAAGTGAAAAATTTAAAGGGGTCTGAATACTTTCCGTACCTACTGTATGCAGCGTCCAACTCGCAGTGGCCAGATGTTACAGCATAGAGATGGAATTTCAAGAAATCCCATGTCTACTATGCGTTTACAGTTTACATACAGTTTCTGATTAAGTTTAAATGCCCCTTTTACACGGGCCAATGCAAACTGTATGGGGACATACGATGAGTTTGCATATTGTCGAAGCCAGTCATGTTCCCACGTAGTGACGATTATTTTCTCGACCCCATAAAAGATGCCATCAGCTGATGAATAAGCATAGTCAATGATCGGCCTCTGTAAAGGGATTTTTCCAGCCAGCCACAGCTCTACCGTTACCTGTGGGATGTATCCGTACAGGCAGGAGTAGTGCTGTTTCTGGAAAAAAAATAAAAATAAGACAGACCCCTTTTTTTTCTAATCCTTAACAACAGCCTTATGCTTATGTGGAGCCCAGCTGTGACTGGATCCATATCTTCCAGAAGGATGCACTAAAGGAAGATCCCACTAGAGGTCACTACACACACACACATCTCAGCTTACCTAAAAAGACCATTAGAGGGAGCTGTGTGTTAGGCATATAAAGACCAGTTTAGTTTCAGTTTGCCTCAGATCGCAGATGAGAGACAGACAGACAGACAGAGAGTCATCTCTGAGAGTCTGCTAGGAGAGTCAGCCTAGTCAGAGCTGAATTTAGAATCGTAGCTCAGGAGAAGCGTGCCGACGCTTAGAGAGCGGCGAAGAGGCAGCACACCAACTGCCAGCGTGTGTGATTTTAATAGGACCCAGGTAGGCCGAAGGCAAGTGGAAGTGGAGAGATCAAGGAGCATTAATAGCTCCCCTCAGCAACGAATACCGGACGCCGGGTCCCGAGCCTATAAGGATCTCCACGACCTATTAGGAGAACACCGGAGTTCCTGGAGGACTACAAGTCCCAGGAGTACCACAGAGTTGACACGTACAGGATCAGGGGAACAGAGTCTGCCTGATCAGCGATAAAAAGACCCTGTTCTGCCATAGAGAAGGTCCCCCACCAAGTCAGCCAGGTACAGAACAGAGACTGAGTTAGACCTAGCTACAAGCAGGTCAGGACTTCATTAAATAACGACAGAGGACAGGAGGCCATACACCTACCAGTGGAGGAATCCGGATGTGCATCCTTCGCCCTGCCGTGCTTCGGGGAGTACCTGCCATTCCTACAGTAAAGGTACCAAACTGACTTCTGTATGTGTTTCCCTTATTGTCTCTGACGGCGGGATCCCCATCTGTCCTGCATCCTCATATTTCTATCTGCCCTGGAAGGACACTGTCTTACTTGTAGAAGACCTACCATCTAGCTGCCCAACACCATCCCTTCCAGAGTATGTACAGAGCAGCGCTGGTTCCCCCTGACCAGAAACTACAAGTGGCGTCACGACAAACTATATGAACACTCCATCATCCCCTGTAAATATCCCACATTACGGTGAGCGCCCAGGGCACGGACCGAGCTGTGCTACCCGTGACATCCCCCATAGACATCAACGGGCTCGGTGCCGAGTACCCCAAAGCCCTGGTACGTGCGCATCACTTACACAAAGGAAAGTGTATTATGTCTTCGGAAAATGAAACTCAGACAATATTTCATCTAGCATCCAAAACCAGGATGGCTTTGAAATAAGTATGGATGATTTTCAAATAGCGCCTATAGATAACACTGCCCCCTTGTTGTCCCTACTGACTACATGCAATGGGTGTCACTGCCATCCATACTCGTTGTACTGTAGAGGAAGGTCGTTCGATTATCTCACGGACATTACACAATTCTATATTTAAAGAAAAGAAGAAATGCGGGCCGCTCTTTAAGTAAACATTACAGCTTGTATTAAAAGGTTTCTGCAGCTCTCGAAGCCGCTCGCTCTGTTAAGCTTGCAAGAATAAACAAAACGTTAAGAAAAAAAGTGAAGTTTTCGCAGTGACAATATAAGGTTTGTGTTCTGGTATCGTCATTTCCTATCCGGTTCCTGAGCTCCCAGACATTAAATCACAAGAAAATGCCACTTGGCGTTCACCTATGACTCAGTGCCAAGAGAAAGTAGGGGCAGAACAGGGAGGACTGGCTGAATGAGGAGGAGGAGGACTGAGTCCTGCACATAATTACTTAAAACAAGACCAAACGTTAAGATATTGGGATCTGCTTTGGAAAGTTCCTGAGAAATGTGCAGAATATTCACTTTACGAGGATTATAGTGGGATTGGAAAGCAAACAGCAATACAAAGTGGTATTTGCATGAGTCAAAGCGAGGTGCGAGGCGTATTAGTACAGCAAGTGGGCTGAAGCGAGACAGAAAAGAAAAGAAGCCCCAGATCAATTCTGATAGTGGGGAAAATAAGTATTTGATACACTGTCCATTTTGCAAGTTTTCCCATCTACAAAGAATGGAGAGGTCTATAATTTTTATCGTAGGGATACTTCAACTGTGAGAGACAGAATCTAAAAAAAAATCCAGAAAAACACATTGTATGATTTTTAAATAATTAAATTACATTTTATTGCATGAAACAAGCATTTGATCACCTATCAACCAGCAAGAATTCTGGCTCTCACAGACCTGTTAGTTTTTCGTTAAGAAGCCCTCCTACTCTACTGCTCACGTCAGCACATATCCAGACCCGTTTGAAGTTAGTGAATGACCATCCAGATGATCCACAGGAGGCATGAGAGAGATAAAGTGGTCAGATGAGACCAACTTAGAACTTTTTGGGATCAACTCCACTAGCCATGGCCGGAGGAAGAAGAAGGATGAGTACAACCCCAAGAACACGGTTTCAACCGTGAAGCATGGTGGGGTAAACATCATACTTTGGGAGTGCGTTTCTGAAAAGGGGGCAGGACAACTGTACCATGTTGAAGGGAGGATGAATAAGGGCCAAAAACTCATGATACATGACAACAAACTCCTTCCCTCAGTAAGAGCATTGAAGATGGGTCATGGCTGGGTCTTCCAGAATGACAATGACCCAAAACACGTAGCCAGGGCAACTAAGGAGTGGCTCAGTAAGAAGCATTTCAAGTCCTGGAGTGGCCTACTCAGTCTCCAGACCTGAACACAATAGACAATCTTTGGAGGGAGCTGAAACTCAATGTTGCCCAGCGACACCCCCGAAACCAGAAAGATCGGGATAAGATCTGTATGGAGGAGTGGGCCAAAATCCCGGCTGCAGTGTGTGCAAACTTGGTCAAGAACTACAGGAAACACTTGACCTCAATATTTAGTACAGAAACCTTTGTTTGCAATTACAAAGTTCTGTTTTTGTATTGTATCAAATACTTATTTCATGCAATAAACTTCATATCAATTATGTAAAAATCATACAATGTGATTTTCTGGATTTCTTTTTCAGATTCTGTCTCTCACAGGTGAAGTGTACCTACGATAAAATTACTGACCTCTCAGTTCTTTGTAGGGGGGAAAACTTACAAATTTCACAGTGTATCAAATATTTATTTCCCCCAAATTAGATAGTGTGCATGATGTAACACAGATACATATGTTGATCACGTGATCTTCCAAAATTTGATCACTCTTCACATGTTACTACTAAGCAGAACCCCCGATAGGAGGTCACTGTCTACCAAGTGATCACAGGACCGACATATCAGGGCGGCTTTATATGACACGGCTTGTGTTTGCAGAGGGAGTAAAGAAAATTTGATTGGGCAGATACATTTTATTGAATCCCAGTTTCAGAGGAAAGTTGATCTGAGCTCGGTCTCATATGATATGTGCTCTCTCCTAAGAATCTGCTGCAGGTTAAGAACCCCCTTCTGCAGCGCTGCTGTCACGTCAATAGCCAATCAGTGAGCAGCGCTGTTGTCACATTAATAGCCAGTTCGCTCAGCAGCTCTACCCAATGAGACATAGCATCCAGCTCTGAGCCGCTGACCTCACTGATTTAGATATCGTGCTGTCGAAGTGACGTCAGCACCACAACCAATACCAGACACTGGGAGAGTGACATGACAGTGCTGGACCTAAGTATGGTGAGTAAACAGCGGTTTCTTTTTTTTTTTTTACAACAAACTGCAGGTGCAGACCGAGATCATCTGAAAGAGGAAAATCCATTTAACTATTATAGGGTTGATGTACACCACCTGGCCTCCAGCCCAACAGGGCCCGTCTTTTTCAGATATGCACAAAAGCTTTGCAGGCCATCAGCGTTCAGCAGAGAGGCTATATATGTGTGAACCTAGCCCTAAAAGGGGAAAAAAAAAAGTTAGCCAAACTTGACTATCTTACATGTACTGGTGGTCTTCTGACACTCTTCCCAACAGATGATGTTGGGGAAAAGAAGGATAGGGAGGGAGGGAATTTCAGGTGAGATAAGTAGCTGCCTGGCCCCGACATATTAGATGAAAATTGGCTGAACACACCAATTTTGGTGGGACTAATTGACCATCTGATGTAATGAAGGTGTCCCAATTCTCCCCCGAAAGTAGATAGTAGGGAAGAGAAGGATTGGAGAATTGCAATGTCACTGCCAGATCCTTTTGTTCTCAGTGGAGGTAAGCAGCTGCCAGATGTGGCTGATGGCATCTTTCTACTCTCTCCCCATTGAACACATGTGAATGCTTGGCCAAGGCGAGGGCTTAGGTGTATGGGGGTCGGAAGACCCAGGGCTGTGGAGTTGGTAAGCCAAACCTCCGACTCCTCAATTTCCATGACCTCGACTCCACCAAAATGGGCTCTGAATCCACAGCCCTGGGAAGACCTAGGGGTCTTCTGAATGAATATTCGTCTGACAACTCTTTCATGTGCATACCCAGCCTTACAATACTCATTCAGAACCCATGCATGCATTTGTATGGCAGGATGGGTCGGACAGAATGGCTGCTGGAGGAACACGCTATTGGGCATTTTGAGAAAAGATCAAGTTCACAAAGGACAAAAACAGGTTTAAGCTATGTGCACACTTTAGGGAAAACTGGAAAAGTGGTATCATGATGAGCAACGGGGAGGTGCCTGATGACAGCACACAAAGGAAATGTATCACCTAGAGTTTATATTTTTACTAAGCAGATACTGTGACAATAAGATGAGTACTGAAAAGGGGTTTCTACAGTACAAGCCAATGGTAAGGCTAAACAGCAGCTAATGACATAGAAATATAAAAAAAATCCAAAAATTATTGAAATAAATATATTAACATAACTTGATATAAAATGTAAGTAATTTTCAGCCTGCTGTTCAACTGTTGCAAAACAACATCTCCCAGCAGATCCCGCAGTTTTCAGGTCAAGATGGGAGTTAATAATAATTCACTATGTTGCAAAAATGTGAACTATTTAAGCAATTCTTCTCTGTTATCAACCATTTGAACCTGGGCAACATTCAATGTTTTTTTTGCATGTGGAGGACATGAAGTCTGCTGTGCACTGGAAAAAATATCTTCTACATAATAACAACTGTCTAACATCTGTCACATCTGTACAACAGACTGTCAGTAGGAGCCCCTGACTATAGTGACAAATCGTATATACACAACCTACACATTTTGGCCACGCCACTCATAATAAGAATGTTAAATGTGTATTTATGCTACAGATTTTAGCCCAATTTGATTAGGATTGATAAGACTGAAGCTGCATAGTTGGGATTGAGGCTAGCATCAAGGATACAGGGGGTGGGGTAAGATCTATCAAAAGTTGCGCAAAGCAAAAGTAGGCAAGCTGCCCATAGCAATTCATTTCCAGCTATCATTTTCCATTGATTTCTATGGGCACTTACTCCACTTTGCACTACTTTTGAGAAAACTCCCACACAACGTAGACCCAGCCTAAGCATCATAACTTAAGGTTAGTTCAATAGAATACCTATACATTTACCATGATAATGATGCTCTTACTCAGTGTCGGACTGGGATGCCAAAGGCCCACCAGTAACATTGACTCTGGGTGCCCATTGTTCAGTTACATGCAAATATTACATTACACTCGTTCACAAATAAGTCTTCTATGTAATAATATACTGTTAATTAAATGTTTAGATGCTGCCTATATATGTATATAGTGAATCATGTGTTCATATAGATGTGTGGGGGGGCCCGCCGGGAGATTCACCTGTTCCCCCATCGGCCAGTCTGACCCTTAAGGTGGGGTCATTGACGCATAGCATTGCACCTGTAGTATAGTTGTGGGTTTGTTTGCTAAACATACAGTAGGTGTGCCTAGCGATGGCTCTAGAGTAAAAATCATCCTCTGTGCATTATATTTTTATTACTACTTTTATTGTGATCCCTTATTTTTCTTTTTGTGTAGCATAAAGAACAATTGTTTTCTGGAAACCATCAACAAGATGATGTTAACAGATGCATGCCATCCGTATTTTATACTGGATGGTTCTCCAGTGCTCAAGAGATGTAGAGAAAAAGTAAGGCCGGGGTCAAACAAGCGTTTGTAAAATTACCTGTTATTCATCCTGAAATAAGTGACATTTTTTACATCCATGTTGTGTTTTGTATGTCTAGATTTTATACTTGTGTGCCATCCTATGTCTGTTTTGTACATGTGTAATGCATTCAGTTTTTACATGAACAATTTCATAGATAAATAGGTCAAATACAGGTTTCTTAATAATTGTAAGGGAACGTGACCATGATCAGGAGCTGCTGTGAGTTTGACGCAGCGTATTTATGCAGTGCCAAGCCCGCAGCAGCCAGCATAGTGACTATGCGTGTGTAGTCGCCTGAGGGTCACCTGTGGACTTTGACATGTGATCATGTCAATTCCTCTTGCGGAGACGCTAGTCTCCGTAACACAAATTTCACCAATAAAAATGTATTGAATGCGGTGAATCCACACAGTTCAGTGAACACATGCGGATTTACCTGTATTCAATAGAAGGCAGCGCTTTGGACGCAGCGAACATACACCTCGTCCAAATCGCTGCTAGTTCCGGATCATGGGAACGTACCTTAAAGGATTCGTGACAACCGCATGACATATGGGTGGCAACCTGGAGTTGATTAGTTTTTTGAGCACTTTTTGACTGGTTTGATTCAGATCTGCAATATGAACCAAAGTTGTGCATGCTGCAATTTTTTATACGTAGACCATTACAACATTCATGAGAACTTCCACATTGATTTACATTGGTCCGTGTGTTGTCCATATGAAACCAGCTTTGCTACAGACAGCAGACGTTTAGTACGCTCATGTGAACAATCCCTTACTTATCTCACCATCCCCTGACAAGCCCATGATGATGCTTTCCTAGTCCCCCTCTGGACCCTGAAAGACTGGCAGCAGCACCATCTTCACTGGTAAGTCAGGAACAGGCTGCAGTAATCTTGTTCAACACGACCCATCACTACTGGACTTGGTAAACCACAGTGGTAAGGGACCATAAGGTGATTGATACGGTATTAAAGGGAATCTGTCACCCCATTTTAGTCATATCAGCTA
>VIAB01005349.1:71010-89208 GCA_009801035.1 Oophaga pumilio | reverse complement strand
CTGGGACATTGAAGAGTGTGACGGGGCCCTTAACCTATTGTCCTCATCTCTTGTCCTATGCCATTACTAAGCCACTTAACTGTATGGACAGTAATTATCTTATCCCTAGTCTAATCCTGTGCTTACCCTGCACTAGGAACTACTCATACTGTACACTAACACTTTACATTACTTATACACTGTACAGAAGAATCATACAACATGAAAGACACACATCACTATTCACATTATATATGAAACCACATAACACTGCACACAGAGTGCGATTGTTGTCTTCAAGGGTAGAACCGGAGCAGGACAGTCCATCACTATTACATCCCTCCCTTCTTTGAACATGGTTGTCCTTCACCATTCGGAAACCTGGAAGACACACACAGCATATAAAATCCACATAAAACACATAAATCCAGCTGTCTCTTCTTCCCAGGGTATAGCCTGAGAGTGCACTGACCACAGAATAAAAAGAGCTCAAGTTCTCGGGCTCGCAGGCCAACACAACAACCGCAATTTTGTGCTTGTCTGCGCTTTAACGAGGACCTGTTGTAGTGTAGAGGAGCGTGAAATAGCCGTCGTCCTTTCTGAGTTGCATTCTCAGACTGCGGCCATGTTTTAAACTTCATGAATAAAGGAATGTTTTAAGGGACGTTGAGATCCAGATTTTCTTTTCTCACATTCAAATTACATTAGTCTCATTCTACTGGCACCAGAGATCTGGAAAGCAGAACAGTTCCTTTAATGCCCCTTTGTGGACCTGAGCCTGCAGTGTCACCCTTTCTCTTGCGGTCATCATTTTGGGCACCAAGGCCATCCTTAGACCAACGTTTCAATTGCTCCGGACCACCCAACCTAGGTGGTAGAGTTGTTGCCCTGGGATACTATCACTGTGGCCGGAGCACTGACTGCTTCAGTCAGTGCCACATCTTTGGCACTGACTGTGGAGGATGCGGCACTGGATCCCACCTCCCCACTTTTCTTCTGGATCCATTCCACAGAGATAGAGACAGTAGGACTGGGGGGTGTTGAAGCCCTGGGCGCCGATTCACTCTGTTGGGGTTAAATGGCCCCATGGGAACTCGCTTCTTATGATCGGATTATGGATATCGCCAACTCATACATACCATCCCAGCAACCTGTTTTCCTTCAAAAAACTAACACAATTCTAGGGTAGGCCTGTACTGTAGGGAACCAGCGTTCACATACATGCAGTGCCCGGTCCCGTCCTCTTGTACAAAACCATACCCCTTTGCAAAGTCGAAGTATCCCATGATCCATGATCCCTTGCATCTTCTGGTCACCGACCTCACCACCTCTGGGAAGCATCAACTGGTTCCGCAGTCACTTCTCCCTCTCTTTCTTTGGACGATCTTTGCCACCTATTTAGCCTTAATGGGGTCTGGGACTGGGGGCTCCTCTACATACATTCATGGAAAGGGGGCAGAAACTGCTTCCTGGGCTGGGACCTCTCCAGGGGGCTGAGGTACATTCATCACTAGAGCCATCACCATCACTTTCAGCTGTGCCACCCAGCCACAGGGTTTTGGCCATACCGACATGGTCACCTCTGCCTGGAGGTCCGGTTTGGATCATGAGAAACCTCTGTCTTGGGGTCTGGTTTCAGGTAGTAAACCTTCGCCAAGGCATCTGGTAGTGCCTCCACCTGCCGCAGTCCTCCCGCCTGCACTTCCTGCTCCAGCTGTTTAGGCTTCCTTTGCCATTCGGTCCGTCCAGGCCCACCATGGTGTGCTGCATTGTAAAACCGCTCCATCATGTCTTGCTCGCGATTCTTCATGTTCACCAACAATGGCTCTGGCCTCTTCCATCGCCTTCACCCTTCCTGGGAAGAGTTACCGCCTGCTCTCCTGTCCGTTTTCTGTCAGGTCCTTTTTTTTTTTTCTTCTGCTGTGCCAATTGGGGGTGGGCACTGTTCACTACAGACTGGCCTCTCTGGACAAGCCACTTCCAAGGCTGGACGTTTTTTCCCATTCTTTCACTTCTCTTACGCCCACAATGGACAGATCTGTCTTGCCATTTTGCGCCACTCACCGCCATCTTGCAGTCATGTACTCGGACTAAGTGGTCCAAGGAAAAAAATCAATAACATACAATTTTGATTCGATTCTCGGATCAAATAATCAGCCAATCAAGTCTCTGTTTCCATTGAAAACATCAGACTGCACTCGAATGACATCTAAGTTCCGTGTGATGTTCACGGACTAACATAACGGAGAAGGTGGAAAAACTTTTTTTTTCTCTTGCCACCTCCAAGAATAATCGGAATATTATTCTTGGACAGAAAGAAAACGGTCGGCTGCACCTACCCTTAAGAAGAGGAAAAAATGACATTTCTGCTAAACGTCTAGATAAGGCATGAAAACAACATCACACACAGATTAGACCCTGTATGTACATGGCAAAATGAAGAAAAAAATCCAGCTCCACGACAAAGTGAAAAAGTAGATCTTTATTCACTTGATATATCAAGCATAGAGGATAAAAGTATCAGCATAGATAGCAGCAAAAAAATGCGTTATCAACGCGTTTCTGGTGTCGCAGCACCCTTAGTCATGACTTAGGCTTTAGAATGAGTCTAAGGGGAAACGTTTCTCCTTGTGCAGAGTGACATATTGGCTCAGGCATGCGCAGTGATAGTCGTTTGACAGGCCAGGATCACACATGCGAGAGACTCACACGATTCTCGCATGTGTGTTCCCGGCCTAACTGTCAAAGTGAACCTGTTAGCAGGATTATACTCCGTAACCTACAGACACTGTCAGGTTGGTGCCATTATACTGATTAAAATAATACCTGGGTTGATGAAATTTGGCTCCATCAAGATGGCGCCAGCATCTGGCGGCTGTAGCTGCGCAGTAGCATCTATCGCATTCCGAATTATGGTACTGCTTAGGCACAGCCGGCGCCACCTTGATGGAGGCTATTTTTTTTCTCTAGCTAAATGGCACCGGCAGCTGCGCCTGCGCAGTAGCATCTGTTGTGTTCTAAATGATGCTACTGCGCAGGCATGGCCGCCATTTTGATTAAGATAATTTTTTTTCTCAAGATATTTATATCACAAAACCAAATGATAACATGGATATTATAGATCGTATCATGCTACCGCGCAGGTGCCTGCATGATGAATGCAATTTTTTTTATTTTTTCAAACAATAGGATATATAGTATGTAAATTATGTGGAAGGCCGCTGAGGGATCAGTGACCTGTAATAAGCCATAAGGATTAATATGTAAGCAGAGCACCACATAAAGACCCCCCAGCCCCACCCCGGAGCACGAGAATCTCATTAACTGAAACTGAAAATAAAGATTAAACAACAACCACAAGACGGATTTCATCACCAGGTATCATTGTAATTAGTATAACGGCGCCGACCTGACACTGTCTGTAGGTTACTATGCACAATCCTGCTGACAGGTTCACTTTAATTTGTCTTCATTGAGGTTTTGAACTTAAATTACTATTTTTTTTGTGTTTAAGCTAAACATGAACATACACGGAGCAGCCATAACATTAAAACCACTGACAGGTGATGTACATAACATTGATTGTGTTGTGACAACAGTACTTGTCGAAGGGTCGGCTATATCAGTCAACAAGTGAAAAGTCAGTTCTTATAGTTGATATGTTGGAAGCAGGAACATGTGTAAGGGTCTGATTGACAAGAGCCAAATGGTGCTGACTAGATAAATAAGTCGAAGCATCTACAACATATTATGTCTCGGGGTGTTCCAGGTGTGCAATGGTTAGTACTTACCAAAAAGTAATCCAAGAAAGGGCAACCATTGGTGCAAATGGACTCTGATGCCCTCGAGAGTGAAATCTAACCAACTGGATCCTATCCACAGAAAAGCTACTTAGCACAGATTACCGATAAAGTTAATACTGTCAATTATGGAAACTTGTCCCAACACATAGTTGATCACAGTTATCTCAGAATGTGACTTGGTAGACACAGACGAGTCAAAATGCCTATGCTGACACCTAAACACTGCCAAAAGTGTCTACAATGGGCTTGTAGGCATCAGAACTGGACCATAAAAGCAAAAAAAGAAGGCGGCTTGGCTTGATGAATCATGTTTTACTTAAGCTGGATGGCGGAGTGAATGTGCATCACTCACTTAGGAAATATATGGTGCCAAATTGTAGTATGGGAAGCAGGCAGTGTTAAGCGCTCCATACATATTAGATATCTGTCTGCTGGATGATGGTTCGGCCGATCATTTGACCACCAGCAATTTCGGTCATCATTCCTATACACAAGAGTGTTCGTTTGGCCGAGTGCTCCTGTGTCTTCTACTTGTCAGCCAGCGGCTTATCTCCAGGAGAACAATGTGATCGGCAGTCTGAATTTTTTCATGCCAAATCAACATCTCCCTGGACAATCAGTCAGCCAAACATGTCGATATCTTCAGGTTCGCCCGACATTCGTCTTATGTGTGTGGAGACTTTTATTGTCCGGGAAAATCTCTACAACAAACCTTAGGTACAAGCATTCATGTGGTGAACTTGACATTAACGGCCTTTGGCTTGATCTCGAGCCATGGCGACTTGGTGGATGAACGATCTGTAGGAAGATCGATCTTGTACAAGCCTAGGTAGGTCCACCAGGGTCTACTCCACCATTATTTTGATTGTACCAAGCCATCGGGTTCCTGGTCTTCCTCTTTGCCTTGTTCCTTCTATTCTTCCGACCATGATGTCCTTCTCCAGTGATCGCTCTCTTCAAATGATGTGTACAAAGTAGGCAAGTCGTAGCTTGGTGATCCTTGTTTCGAGTGACGTGTCTGGCTTGATTTGTTACAAAACTGATTTATTTGTGCTTCTTGCCATCCATGGTATTGATAACATCCTTCTCATGGACATGAACCACCTAAGTATTGATGGAGACCAAGTTCACCCCCTCATGCTATTTCATATTGGCAGTGGCCTCTTCCAACAGGATAGTGAGTCCTGCCATACTGTAAAAATTGACTAGGAGGGGATTTAGTACCATGACAAACTGTTGGAGGTATTGAAGGCCCATGAACGCCCCACTACACAACAGCTGTCCAAGTGCCATAAGAATGACCTACACAATATTAGGCAGGTGGCTTTAATGTTATTGCTGATCATTAAGTGTGTGTTTGTATATATGTACATACACACACACCACTAAATAGTAATGCTGTGTCTTTTCGGAGTACTCACATTACTGCACTTTTTAATTGAATTGTCTATTCTTTGCCAGACTGATATTTCTCAGGTAGCAGAGTCAACATAGAAGCGGATGCTGCAATATTTGTCTTTCTAGGACGACTCATTTCTGTAGGAACATTATGAGCTAATCTTGTAAATAAGGTTCTGAGTGCAAGAAAAGTGACTGTAATGTATAAACAAGACGACAAATAGATGAGCAATATCACACAAAACACGACATAAACACCTCTACGCATTACGCACCAAGTAAGATTTTAAAGGATTTCAACAAAATATTAAGGGGAACGTGTCATAATTTTTTTGTTTTTAAAGATTTAACTTTATGGTAAAAAAATGTATTAAAAAGTGTATAAAATTAAATGGTGTAATGTTTGGGTGTTTTTTTATAAATTTTTTAACTCAGTCATTGGGGCTGTCATTTTCTTTTCTGGTGTATCAGGACATGAAGTCACCTTCGCAGTGCTTTTGCCTGGACCTGATGAGCGCTCGCCTTTATTTACTCTGAAGCAATGACATGACGGCTCTGCTCAGATCACAGTCCTTACCGGTAAGCTGTGAATCTAATCATATCATATGTAATAGAGTCCACAGAGCCGTACAAGAGCAATGTATTTAATCCTACCTTATCCTTTTGCAGACACCCAGAAGAGGAGGAGAGGAGTGACATCACACACGTGAGCAGATCCAGCCCCAATGTACTGCAGCCGTAATGCGAGCTAGCAGTACACTACGATTCATGGCAAATGTCGGCAGCTGCTCCTTCTAGTGTTTAAAAGTTGAACATATCAAAACTTTTTTTTAGATTTTTTCCTACTTTATACCATTTACAAAAAAATATAATAAAATAAAAACATTAATACTTTACAATTTTTGAAAAATATGATTTTTGACGACAAATTCCCTTGAAAGGAACGCTCCTCAACTAATAGAGTGTGGTGAATTCATTGTGTTCTTCAGGGTAGTTTTTCTGCCATCCAAAAGCACAGTTCTGCTATGGAATTGTTCTCTCTTTTATTCTCCACCTTCTTCTGACCTTCATACTGACTTCTCCCGGCTTCAACTTGTCTGTGCAGACTTTGCTGCCTCTTTCTGTGCGGTTTTTCGACTTTGCAGCACATACATACGCCATGCCTCTGAAATTAACAGAAATAGATATATGACCCTAAATAAAATCTGTCCCCTGCTGTGTCTCTGAATACACATAAACTTGCCCCGAAATGTTCTGAATATATAACCAGCCAATGAGGCCCCAAAATATCTATATAGTTACCCAGTGTGCTAGATAATATACCACTGCGCTTCCTCAAATATAGGATCAGTCACTTTGCCCCTGAATATAAAATTATATAATATATACCCACAAACTTGAATTTATAACTAGTCACCAAAACTAAAATTCGGCACTGTGTTCACCTTAATATTAAATGAGCCACTATAAAATTAGCCCTGTGCCCCCTGTAAATAATACATTAGCCACTGTGCTCCCCCTAAGCATTAATTTAGCTTCTGTGAGCCCTAAACATTAAATTAGCCGCTGTACTCCCCCAAATAATAAATTAGCCTCTCAGCTCCCCCAATAATAAGTATTCACTGTGATCCTTCTAATTATTAAAGTAGTCATTAGGAGGTGAGCCGCGGTACAGAGAGCTGGTCAAGGCTTCGGGCATCTTTACTCTGCTGAGATACTCAACTGCATCTATGCAAGAATGTGGATGCAAGAGAATATTATCAGTGGTGCTGCAAAAAAGCAGTAGGCAGCTCACTGTCCGGCAGGTGAAGAAGAAGTAGGTGCACCACTGTCAGGTTTGTCAGTGACAGCCGCGGCACAGATTGTCTTCTATCTCTGCTTACGTTTCGTCCTGGCCCTGACTGTTGCTTCAGTAGAACTTGCAGGAGAATGTCTGTCTGCCTCTAGCTCCTCCCTCCTCCATAGAACATCATAAGCACCAACTGTCATCTGCTACATCAGTAATGTGGATATCTGTATTCATTGAAGACAGATTTTACCTATGAATTAAGAGTGAAAGATCAGTCCAGGAGGAGAAAGAAGCACATTTCTTTGATATATTAAAGTTTCTTATTTTTATATTTAATATTAAGTCCTGAAAAAAAATGAAAACAGAAACTTTTTAATGTTACTGGTCAAACTCCCTGTGTCTTAGGTAGTACATTTTTTGGTTTTATTGCAGAGTGGAATAAGTCTTGGAGGAATGTTATGACACGGGTCATTAGGAGAACAAGAAATGCAGAAGATAAAAGGGAAAAAAAAATAAACAACATGGAATCTGGAAGGTTTTGAATTGTGAAGTGCTGAACAAAAACCAGAACGCTGACACTGGCAACTATTGAGCTGACCATAGACACAAGATATAAACCAGCCATCAGATGCATCACTCGTCTGTCTATCTTTCACTGATAGGGTTAGAAACAGTTACAACCGTCTACTAACAAAGAAAAAAAAATGAAAAAAGTGAGAAAGGACACATATTTTATAATGTCTGATGCACCTGTGTGAATGGAAAAATGTTGACTACTGATGGGCGGACCCATGGATGTTCGGGTCCGTCCGAACATTTTAAAAAAGTTTGGTTCAGGAACCAGAACTCGAACACGGACAACATTCAATGAATGGTGGGCTCAAACATCGGGTGTTTCCCACGGTGTAATCTGTGTGGCAGCGCGAGAAAGACCGGCTCTGATCGGCGGTAAGTTTGTTACTGCTGGTCAAAGAGCTGCGGTTCCCACGCTGTCACAAACACAACAGTGTATGAGCCAGCAGCTCTGACCTTCTAACCGTTTTACCGCCGGTCACAGGCGTCAGCTGATGACAGTACTACTCTCATCATCGTACACCTGGTTGCTCATCATCGTACGCCTGGTTGCTTATAGCATATGCTGATGAGAGTATTCACCAGTTGGCGCATGTGAAATAAATAAATAAAAGAAAAAATACCGTGGGGACCCCTCTATTTTCGCTAACCAGTGCAGGTATAGTTGACAGCTGCGGGCTGCAGCCCCCAGCTATCAGCTTTATATTGGCTGGTTATGAAAAATGGAGGGGTTCCACAACGTTTTTCTAATTATTTCCTACTACACGCAGATGTCAGGTTTACTTGTGTTGTTTAGAGCAAATAGAGCAGACCACACGTCATTTTTTTTCTTCCACAGTGTGCCTCGGCCAATGACAGCTACATCAATACTTGTCATAGCTGTGATTGAGCAAGAAGTGCCCACACTGGCAAAGGTTGTTGATTATCTGCGCTGCAGCCTTTCAACAAACTTTGTTCTGACTGCCAAACCTGAACAGTAGCACGGACTTCTTGGAGAAGTTCGTGGTTGGGGTCCATGCATGGACACTAGATGTACGCACCCTAAACTTTACTATTCAGGTTCACCCATCCATAATGTTGACCAATGTTTCCATGATCTTGAATCACACTAGCAAGGTGACAATAGTTGTGGCGGCAGATGATGCATTACAGCAGTACTTTATCATTACCTTTTCAGCATTTGAAAGTGAAACGAAAAAAATATCTTCCATTACAGTAATCAAATAGCAATGAGAAACTAGGAGGAATTCACATAAAAGTAACAGAACTTAAGGCCTCCTCCTCCCATCAAAGTTTTTATCCTCTTAGTATATCGCAATCATCATATCATACAGCAATGTGTACTTACAATTGCTCATTTTCCCTTTCTACCCAGTTAATTTTTCTTTTTCCCATTAGATTTATAACATTAAAAACTGACTAGGCGAATCCTTCTAAGCTCTATGTAGAAACAGGAGGTCAATTTTCCCAGTATGAGCCATGAGTCACTGCAAAAGTTCCTGGCAAGGGGGGGAGGGAGCAGCTGGAACCGGAGTTGAAGAGGGGAATGATAAATGCAGGGACAAGAGACTTCCTGTTTCTACATAGAGCAGAGAAAAGAGAAGAATTATCTGGGTAGAAAGGCAAAATGAGCAATTGTAAGTACGCCGTGCTATATAATATGACTGCAATATATTAAGAGGATAAAAACTTTGATGGGAGGAGGAGGAGTGCTTCTTTAACTATACACTTGCAGAACTATTGGTGAACCACGTTGCACAGAATTGGAGCATTTTATGTGCAGCAGGTACCTTTATAATGCGCTCTTTTTATAAAGTTATTTCCTGGAATTTGGCAAAGCATTGTTAAAAGCTCTGCTTTAGATTTGTGCTTCACCCCCCCACCCCCCAAAAAAATAAAAATATCCTGTCTCACAGTCTGTTGAAATCTCTTTACTTAACCCCTTCATGGCAATGCCCATTAGGAACTTGCACATGCTAAGGTTTTTGGTGCAGAGGTTCCTGTACCATTTCTGCATCTCATGGCAGGAAAAATGCAGTAGAAAAAAGTGTTTTTTGCTGCGTTTTTTTACTTGTGTTTTTGGTGCAGATTTTTCCCCACTGATCAGTAGGAGTGAAATCTGCAGCAAAAAAGCTGAAAGAATTGACATCCTGCAGATTAAGATCTGCACCAAATCTGCAAGTCACAAATAAGCAACGTGTGCATGAGACATCAGGATTCACAGTCACTTTTGCCGGTATTAGGAAATCCATCAGGTTTTGTATCAAATCTGCACAGAAGAAATGTGACAAAACAGCAACATGTGCACAGGCCCTAAAACAGCCCCATTTTTCGAATCTGACGTGTGGCTTTACATAACAGTAGCTTTGGAACGCTTTTACTTATTGAAGTCAATGTGTTTTGAGTCCTAACAAAAAAAAATGGAAATTTACTAAAAACTAGTAAAAAGTGCAGTTTCTACCCTTAAAGGGAACCTGTCACTCAATTCAGGCGACCAAGACCACGGCACTGTTTTAATACTGGGCGTTGACTTTTGCATTGACGCCGTATTCATGACCTTCCACATAGGTGACACAGACGTGTAATATAATCGTGCAAATGAAGCTTTTACATAGAAATAAAGTTCTAACAGTTTAACTGATTTTCACATCTCCATAAAAAAAATATATATATTATTTTCTTACTAAATACTTCTGGGTTTATAAGATGAGTAATTACGGGAGACAATTTCTGCATTATTTCGGTGCACTGCTGCATTTTCTTGCTTTGATGATTGCAGTTTGCAGGACCTCTGCCCTTACCCCCCTCCTAAATGTCCCTTTACCCTCCTCCACTCCCATCCCTCCTCTTCACAGTAATTGTTGTACCCCCCTCACAAATGCCAAGGCTCTCGCTCATGGCTTTCCTGATTGGTCACAAACTTCTTTTTAAATCATGGGTGTCCTTGGTAACCACAAGCCCCCTTGTATCAAGAGATGCCCACCCACCATAGCGAGTAAGTGGGACGCAGTGCAGAATTACACCCACATATCAGAAGTTTCTTTTCAGTGGGCAAACAGGTCTTGAGCAGACATCTGACAAGGTGGGGAGAAATGATCTAGAAGGTAATATATAGAGGTGGGTATTCATGTGACAACTAAGATTTACATTTATTTTTCATTTTTTTCCTAGTAATTATCAATAATCTGATTATTTTGCATTTTAGCATAATTTTATGAATATTATGATCATCAGTGAGCTATTTTCACAAACATCTGAACAACTATTCTACAATATCTATATACCCTGACAAGGGTAGACTTGATGGCACCCAGCACCCTGGGAACGTGCCCCATCAGTCCCCAGCTACACCGCTGCCTAGTAGGCAAAATTGTAAGGAGACAGCTAATTTAATAAGGTTACGGCAACATTCCCTATTTGCCATCTTGAAATGTCAGGATTCCATGGATACATTGTGTCAAAGTAAGAAAACTTGTCCACGGTGCCAAGCTATGCAGATAATGAAGGAACACAAAGGTTCCATATCCAGTATTTATACAATGTTTGGACTAATGCTGTAAATATTTACCTCTATTTCCTTATTGTTACTTGTTTGTATAAATCTTCAATTCTCTTTTCTGCAAAAAATAACAGTACCTTGTGGGTTGCAAAGTGGCCCCATTCATCTGCATTAGGGCAGGTGCAGATGGCCGTATTACTGGTCCGAGTGCAATCTGACACAACATCGGATCGCACTTGGATCAATGTTAGTCTTTCGGGCCGCGCACATGTCTGATTATTTTTCCTTGGACATAGTCAGTCCTGGGAAAAAAAAAATTGCTGTATGCCCAAGTTTCAGCAGATACTCGGATCATACTCAACCATGCAAGTCAATGAGTCCGTGGAAATCATCGGACTGCACTCGGATGACATCTGAGTGCAGTCCGATTTCCATGCTCTCGCAGAATGGAGAAGATGGAGACATTTTTTCTCGTCTCTGATCAGAGTGTGATTCGCATAATCGTCCAGATTCTCTCGGCAGACAGAATCTATGGCCGTCTGCACCTGAATTTAGGATTAATATGACCCGAAAATGTCATCTCCATACAGATTATGTCGGTGGGGAGACATTCCAGGGACCCAACCCATTGTCCAAGTGCTGCGGAGTATTTTGAGGAGTATAGCTCTCAGCTCTAGATTACATTTCTATAGAACCCAATGATAAGAGTGATGACACATGATGTCCCCCCACACTTCCGATTGGAAAAACTTTGTTCCAGAAGTTGACTAATTACCAAGTATAATGATAGCCTTCCAGCAGTGTACAGCCAGTGCGCTGCAGACTGGTTAGACCTGCCCTGAGAGTTTTTGTACTTTCTCCTGCAGACCAGAAATATCGCTATTCTAATCTAAAATATAAACCTTCCCATAATGCACCATCTATCAAAACATCAGCAGTAACTACAGTATAAACGCTCCCGTCCTTTTAATCAACCGTTTCTTTAGCTGACCGTAAACACAAAACTTTTGTTGGTCAATCCATTATCAATGGCACCAGCCCTACAACTGCCATAGCGAAAAAATTGCTTATCTTTACAATTCATTTTTGACCCATGATTAGCTGCACCAATCATTATCTGGCAGCTGCTCATCTCACCTTAAGCGGACTTGTCATTCTTTAAAAAAAACAAAAACTGAGTTTAATACCTTAATCCCTAAGCTGCCGTAAATCTGCAGCTGTTTTCCGTTTTGCGCTACGTCGCTCCGTTACAGAGATATTTACATTTGTTGCTTTTGGAGCGCGCTATGTGAAATCTTTGCTTGTAGTACTACTGGGTGTTTCTTCAGACTCTTTTCTCATCTAGAAGTATCAGATGCCGCTGAGCTGTGATTGGGAGGAAGGGTTGAAAGCACACGCTGTCAGAGAAGATAATGAGGAAACAATCAGTTGGACTGCTAGCAGAGATTTCACATACTGCCCTCCGAAAGCAACAAATATGAATATCTCTGCAATGGAGCGACGCAGAGCAAAACGGAAAAGAGCAGCAGAATCAGGGGAGTGCAGGGATTATTACAAGGCATTTAACTCAATTTTTTTTTTAAAGAAAGAGTCTCTGTCTCTAGCTTTAGTTACACTTTCTTCCTTCACCTCCATTAAGTGGACAGCAAGGAGAGAACCTCCAGCACCATCTGTGATTGTGACCATGGAATTCATCACCCAGAAACAGATACAACTAAGAAAATGTGAATGATCCCAAATATAAAATCCACATAACAGTATTATAGGTCATCTGCTGCCAGTGTGAGTGGATCCATGTTGCAGGGCGCTGTCAGTCACTCTTACCACTATGACCTTTACTAGCTGTGGACTGGAATGTTTTGTTTGTTTTTATACAAATTCTTAAAGGTAAAGCACCAGGTTGCAGGAGGACCTGGGTGGGTGGGTGTAGCTTTATGTACATATATACAGTACTATTCCTTTATAATATATATATATATACATATATATATATATGTCGGTGCCTTTATCATTACTGCCAGCACTAGTTATAGGGAGGAGGTGTCACAGTCCTCACCTGGGCACGCAGGGGTTAAGCACACCTCTGCTCTCCAGAATGACATCACCTTGCAGATGACACCTGGCCCCGCCCACACCTGTACTCACAGCCGGTGAGAGACACTTTCCGATAGGTTGCCTTACCTGTGGGCGTGGTCGGGGGGCCGGGGCTGGCCAATCAGGCGCGTGTGAGGTGCTGCAGGTTGCTTCCTGGCTCTCAGTCCGGGGCAGTGCAGGGTGGGGGAAGGATCAGCTGATCGGCGCTGCCGCTGGAGGTGCAGGAGTGACAGGAGCCTGGATCTCTGCTCCTGCTGTTTGGATCTTCTTCACTTCTGGGATCCGGTAAGTGACACTCTACAGGTGACACTTCCTGTAACTCTGGGCTGATACTTGGGACCTGAGTGTTTGTTTTTCCCTGTGATGGATCCTGGGTGGGAGGTGTAGTAAGTATAGGTCAGTGCCAGGGTCCAGTATACTGCCGACACCATCCTATGTCACCCTCCAGCGCTGAACAGGTGAGCTCAGGTGACAAGTGCCACATCTGTCAGCACGTGACCTCATGTTCTGTGACCGCTTATATTTTGGGGTGGAGTTAAATAAACACACTATAAAGAATAAGAGATAAATTGTTATTTTTTTGTTAAAATTGTGCCTATAAAGTGTCATCCCGGTGTATGAGGCGGTGTCACAGCAGGACCCGGATTGGTGTCACATCTTGTAATATTTTGGGGACTATAGTGGATATTTTGTGTGAGTGACAGAAGACGTCCCCTTAGTCTGTGTCTGTCCCCTATTACATATCACTGTGTGAATCACTAATGCTGCGCTCTCCATGGCAGCCTGATGCTAAAATGACAGGAGACTTTGCCATTGGGTAAAAAAAAGCGAACTACAATAGGGAATTCAAAATCCCCACAGCTGTTGTCCTGGAGTCTAGAAAATAAAGCATTCGAGGTGGGATAATGCACAGATATGGGTTCATTACACGGGTCAGCGGGGGAGCTGCTGCAGGGAGCCTCCATCCATAGGTACAGGCACTACAAGGGTCAGCAGGAGAGCTGCTGCAGGGAGCCTCCATCCATAGGTACAGGAGCAACAAGGGTCAGCGGGAGAGCTGCTGCAGGGGACCCCCATTCATAGGTACAGGAGCAATAAGGGTCAGTGTGAGAGCTGCTGCAGGGAACCTCAATTCTTAGGTACAGGAGCAACAAGGGTCAGTGGGAGAGCTGCTGCAGGGACCCTACAATCCTTGCAGCTGACCTCAAGCTCTATAGCCATTGCACCAGCTGCTGCAGATTTCCATGACCTGGCATGCTAGGCAGAGGTTGCCTAAGCCAGCATTATATAACTAATGATTATATTCCTGGTGTGACCGTAATGTTGTGACGTTGACATGGTATGCGCTGCAGGCACGATGCTAAGACGAGGTAGAATATTAGTAGGTTTATAATTTACACACTTGGATCTTCTCAACAAAGTACTGTACATTTTTGTGAACATAAGGCCGATTTCAGATGACTGTGATCATTTATGGGCAGGTCACGTCAGCAGCTCTGTGTACTTCCAGGCCTGTGAGTTATGTGCAGTTCGGCAGAACTGAAAATAACCTGAGGTCCAGGTGGATAATGGGTCACGTGAACTGGTCCATTCGTTATTCTGTTCATTCGAAATGGCCTTTACTATTCACAACCCCATAAGTTTTCTTTACAAGCTTAAAATCTTACTTTTTGCGAGAATACCTGGAAGTCTCTACACCCGGTGGTGTGACATTCTTGGGTGAGTGAGGTTACACTACCTGACTCTTCCCTTTGCCAGATCTGCCTGGTTATGGGATTGTCATTTGACTGTGTTCTTCTGGATCACTATCTGCTTGGATCAGCTTATGACCGGAATGGAACCGTAAAATGTCTCCTAAGTGTGGGTTTGATGTGGTTTACAAGGTAGTCACGACACTAGTATCCTTCTACTTGACCATCTACCAGGTTCTTTACGTGTTAATACACACATGGGGCGGTATTATTAATCCTGTCCTACGTTTAGGCAGTGTAAACTAGAAAGTCTGCCATCTGCTCCAGATTCATCACCGTGGCTCACTTTATGAAGGAGCAAATATGAAAAAAGGACTATTTTCACTGACTATATCCTGATGTTTAGACGCTTTGATGCCAAAAGTGCCAAAGAAGGTTTTTCTTTAATGGATGCACAACGCATTTTAGCTCCAAAATACATTGTATATCCAATAATGAGAAATTTCTTTCGCACTCGGAGCTTTTATACATCGTGGCATCATAGGCAAAAAACAGTCCATACTCTTATGTGCATTATGTTCAGGCTGGAGATCAAGTTGGACAATTTCCTAAGTTGGAGTTTGGTGTCTTGAAAGCCCTTGAGTTCCTCCCACGCTTAGTGATGTACAATAATAAATTATATTGTGGTACCGTGTTAGCCAGAAAAATCGATGTGAATACTTTTCCGTCCAATGATGACAAAAGTATTCTCAGAGTGATACCTTTATTGGCTAACCAGAAAATAATATGTTTGCAAGCTTTCAGAGCACAGAGGCTCCTTCTTCAGGCAAGATCCAATTGTAATCCTGCCTGAAGAAGGAGCTTGTGTGCTCTGAAAGCTTGCAAACATATTATTTTCTGGTTAGCCAATAAAGGTATCACTCTGAGAATACTTTTGTCATCATTGGACGGAAAAGTATTCACATCACACACTTAGTGGAATTGTGCCTAATCACTGCACAATAATTCAAGGTGATCGTAATTCCTCCTCCTCATCTCTTCTCCTCCGTGTTATTAACTCCTGTATGTTGCACTTGGATAACGCCTCTTCTCCCATAGCTTTCTAGCATCATTGCTGGTCTCCATTGGCTTTATGCTGGATGATGAAGACCACTCATCTTTAGACTCTTTTGTCTAACTTTACTACTTCTTAGTTGGCTTAATCTTCTTGATTTATTGCATGGTGCACTTTGTTACATTTTCACCATGCCCCAATCCTGGATCAGGGTGAGTCTTCTAGACATACAATGTATTGGTCTAAATCTGGAGGCAACAATTAGCACCAAAATGTTCCAAAATTTAGCTCCTCTTCCATCAAAGTCATGGCACATTCACAGTAGCAAATCTGCCCCAGAATCTTTACTGTGCCACCATAAACCCTGTGTGCCGCCATATGGCACCTTCATATGTAAGTGGAGACATATAGAGGTTCAGTATTACCCAAGGACCCCATTATTGCAAAATTGCTTTTCCATTCTACTTAGATCTTGTATGGAACTTTATACAGCCATTACAAGTCTCCTAACCTGAGGCTTTCCGGTATCCTTGCCTTAGGATCTGTGGTCCACAGCACTGACCAAAATGATTCATGAGATGTCACATGTCAGTCATAGGCATCAATAGAAAACAACCCTAAGGGCTCATACTCGCTTGAGCCGAATTCGGATGAAAATCTGATGAAAAAAAATCGGATACAAAACTGACCAATGTTAGTCAATGGGTCAGTTTTCATTTGCGATTTTTTTCTCATCAGATATTGGTGTGAAAAAAAAATCGCAGCATGCTGCGATTTGATGCGATTTTGGCATGAAAATCGCTAATGCAATAGATGGAGATAGAAAAAATCGCATGCAAATCGCATGTCATTTGCACCTAATCGGACCATCCTGAAAACTGACCGATTTTTTTCCACCCAGTGAGTATGAGCCCTTAGGCTGAGTTTTTAGTGAGTTTTTGACGCTCTGTATTTTCTCTGTGCAAAAAATCGCTGTGTCTTATAGTTCCAGCAAAGTGGATGGAATTACTAGAAATCTCATGCCCACTGCTTTTTTTTTCTTTTTATTGACCTGCAGTGCGTGTTTGAAATCCGCAACATGTCAATTTTTCTTGCAGAGTTTTATGTGCAGATTTTCACCGTAGACTTTAATTAGATGCATAAAATCCACAGGAAAAAAATGCATATGACTGGATCAAAAAAGGTTTGTCCAAGCCAAATACGAGGAAGTATGAAAAACAAAGTAGCCTAATTTAAAACATGATGAACCAAAAAGAGACAAAAAAAAGTGTTAAAAATGCGCAAAAAAAACGCAAGTTGCCTAATGGGTGCAGAAAATCTGCAGCATCAAAAACTCAGCAACTAGCATATAAATACGCTGCAGAGAGTGACTTTCTATGTGGTGTGAATCAAGTCAATGCTGGGATTTGTAGTGCAGACAGTTGTAGTTCAGCTGCTCCTTTATGTTTTAGAGTACAATCCATTACTCCACCGTTCAGATCTAGGAATGACATGACCATTGTAACAGTTAACTCTTTATTACCAGACCGTTTCATTCCTAATGTAATTTCTTGCCTGTGGATTAATTGGATGCATCCTCATTTCTTCTGCTGGTTGGATTTTAGCAGCAGGTGGTGGTCGGAGGATTGACATCTTGACCGTAAACCATCAGTTGTATTGTGCTCATAGTGAAATTCAATATGCAAACAATAGAGTAATGATCACTGTATGGATGTCTGTAGTGCACGGCCGGCGCTCTCAGCCCTCTCTACACGAGACAGCTGTCACACAGTCTAATTAGGGACATGATGGGTGAGATCTAAGACGATACAATAAAAAAAAAGAATATGAGAATGGGGCCTCCTTCAGATGACCTGGTTCATGTATGTGTTCTATCTGTCCTTCACGGATATACAATGTACCCATTATAGCCTGTGGCTGACAGATCCTATCTTAATCTTTATTGCAGATCAGACACCAATGCAAGTCAGAGGTTCCATAAAAAGATAGCACTCAAATGTCATCAGAGTGCTGCCTGTGTGTAACATTTTAAGGCTACATTCTCACATTCATTTTTCTCATCCATGTCACTGACCTATAGGGTTTAATGGAACCACTTGCACATACTACTTATTATTTTTTTTTTATGTATTTTTATGTCCGTTCCAATAATTTCTGTGCATGTCCTATTCTCATTGTTTTTTTGAGAATTAGACGCCGACATTGAAATCTATGGGTATCCGTCAAAAAATACCGTTGGTTTTTAACACATCCATTAAGTGTCAATGGGGCGGAATAGTCAGAAAATGTATCTCCTTTGAAACCTGGATTAGAAAAAA
>VIAB01005349.1:26195-42633 GCA_009801035.1 Oophaga pumilio | reverse complement strand
GGACACCTGTCCACAGTGGGTTAGGTTTCTTATTCCATTGATCTGTCTAAGGCTAGGGTCAAACCAGCATATGTTCTCTCATCCGAGAGAATCGGGCTGATTATACTTACACTCTGATCAAATGCTGATCACACTCTGAGCGGATCACACCCTGATCAGAGTGTGATCCGATTCTCTCGGATGAAGAGAAGATGGGGGAAAAAAATGTCTCCATCTTCTCAGATGTCATCTGGGTGCCCTCCGATGTTTTCCACAGACTCATTGACTTGCATGGCCAAGTGCGATCCAATAACCGGATCCAACTTGGGCATGCCGCAATCTTATTTTATTTTTTTCTTGGACCAGCACGGTCCGAGGAAAAAGTCTCACATGTGCACAACCTCATAGAATAACATTGGTCCGAGTGAGTTTTGTCGGATCCCATGCAGACCAAAAATACAGTCATGTGCACTAGCCCTAAAAGTGTCACTAGGACGAGGCGTCCTCTACCTTCTGCATCATTGAATGAGTCCATCCCAGGTGACTATATTATCATTGGACAATAAAACAAAGTTTTAGGGATCTACCCTGTTTACACAACTGTTAGGAAAACTTACTTAGAAACTATTAATTACGGTAGTTTCTTTCATCAGGGATTAATACGTAGCATTTATATGTTCTTTTTAAGTTGTGTTTTACATGATCGTGTACTGAAGCGTCCAACCGGTTGATCCGAGTAAGGTGGGTCTACACGTCTCAGTGTAATTGGCTCCAACGTTTTAAAAATCATTTGTAAATGGCACCAATTTTTAGTATGAGTTCAGGTTAATCAGAACTTTTTGACCATGATACAATCAAACACAGTCATGCCTTTGCACTTCAGGTTTTAGATCACCACAATAGTATAAAATTATACTGTCCTCTCCAACCACTGGGTTGCGTTCACACTTTGCAGCCACTGTTCTGTTATTGCAGCAGTAATCCAGATATGAGAGAGGAAAATTTTCTGGTTTCGCCTCCATATCGTAAGTCAGGGTTTACATCACGTTTCACCCTACATTTGAGACTTCATCAGGGGCTTCCATCTAAAGTCCTGAAATAAGGGATTAGGATGAAAGTTCCTGCAGAGCCAGTCCCTTTGTACTCCATCTGGCCTCCATACTGTCGTTTTGTTTTGTTTTTTTTTTGTTTTTTTTAAGGTGGACCCAAATGTGGTCTGCTATGCTTTTGGGTCTGCCTTCAAGAAACAAAAATTTATATAGAAATGAGAAGACAGTTTTGTTGCAAAAAAATAACCAAGGACTGGATTCACATTGGACATTTTATGTTTACAAGTGGCAAAAATTATGTAAATTTTCAGTGTGGAAGGAAAAAAAACATCCATTAAGAAAGGCATAATGTATGCACGCTGTTATGCATGCAAATGTGAAATGGATTTTTGATGCAGACTAAGCACTTTAGATTGCAGGAAATTCTCTGAGTTGGCACATCTGACCTCTGCCAATAAAAATTTTTCTGCGATGGTCATTATTTAGACAGTAAGCCCTGGCGTATTATGTGCATCCACTATAGTAAACCGATCTATCTTTGCAAATCCACCTTGACATAAAATTAATTTTACCTGTCCACTAGTAGCACTTGGATAAGAGCTTTACTGTGTTGGCTACTATATCCTCTTTGTTTAAGAGGAGGCTGGTTCAACAAGTCCATCAGCCACACCCCATTCCCGTTTACCCTGAAACTGGGGAGGGGGGAAAGAGAAGAGGGTGGGGGCTTAATAAAAATCAGGCTTTTCAAGGGGAGATTGAGATCCATTTCCAGGCTGGACAAGTAGGGGACATCATCTGACCCATAGCTCCTATGGACTTTATCTCAACGGAGGAGAACATGTTCTTGGTGTCTTAGGCGAGAATAGCCGATACTTGGAAAACTTATATTCATAAAATATGAGATGTTCTGGAAAATCTAAGCTGGACAGGTTGATGTGTGTAGAAGTCTCGTAAAACAGGTGACTCACCCACGAGAAGTATCTGAGGAATCTGTAAGTATGCTGCTGGAAAAAGCGTTCTCTGTAACAGATTTTAAAGTAATTCCTTCCTGTATAATTATTAACCAAAACCTCATTTAATTCTCCAGCGAATTATCAGTAATGGATGATTATCCATTTTATTGTAATAGTTACGGCTGATTTCCTCCTCTTCTTCGGACTGTGTGAGGGTGACTTATTTTCTATATTGAGGTCTTAATTTTTTACTTTAAACCAAGGGTTTGTCTAAAATTTAAAAAATATAACTGTCTTTTCCTCCAAAAGTGGCGCCACACCTGTCATAGCCTCCTATGACCATACTGTACCACTTCATGCCTTTAACTTTACTTTTTTTTTTCCTTAACATTTGTGTGTAAATAGGTGTCATTTTATCATATTTTTTATTTCTCAAGACCACAAAAGCCACTAAATAATTCATCTTAAATTGTGTTTTCCTTTCCATAACAATTATTTTCAAGATCAGATATAGGTTTAGTTTTTTACATCGAGGTAGGATTAGAAATAGAGGTTTGGACTGGCAGCAACATTTTTTTTTATAATATTTTTTGTGTATTTTATTCTAATTTTTCAAATATATTTAATTTTATTTTCAATTAGTTCCACCCCATAAGGCATAAGTTCTTTAAAATACATTTTTGGAGCATTTCAACATTTTAAATACATTTTTATATATACTAATTTCCCCTGTAACTGGAGTTGGCATATTAGCCCCAGTTACAGGGCAGACGCAACCTCTTATCTCCAGTGGTATGCTGATCTGGGTCTCAGGAGCCAGCGTTCACTTGAAGAAGCGCTGTTTGTGCTTCCTAAACTGTATGCCCAGTGTTCATACAGGAACGATCAGGAAGGTAGAGATGGTAATAAACCATGTCTGCCTTCCCGATGGTGAGTCCGGTATCTCTGATGGCTGATTCCCCACACCTCCATCTGCGTGATCTCCATGGTTTGCGAGGATGTTCTAAAATGTCCTTGTAAAGTCGTATACGTGGACTAGCCTGACATCTTAAGACGTTGGGTAGTCCTCAAGTAGCTAAGGAGCATTAAAACGTAATCTTTGAACCCTACTTTACAAGTAACATATCAAACCTCTCCAGAGCTTAATTTATACTAATTGGGAGGTACACCAGAAATCCTTTCAGATTTCTTTACAATTCAGAGCTGAAGTCTCCGAGAATTTCCTACTTGTTTAAAGGGGTATTCATATCTTAAACATTTATGCCTTATCCACTATGTAAAAAGTCACTGCTAGAAATATCTGGCAGAGGCTTATGCTTACCGAGAACAAACGGATCGGGCATATTGAAATCCAGGTCAGGAGGCCACTCTAAACATTAGATCCCACAAAAATCATTCAGTTCATTAATCTAATGTGTACGGCCAACTACATTGTCCCACTACATTATAGGAGCTAAGATACACTGCCAAAAATGTATCTGTCGACAAGATTTGCTGACCGTTTTCACTAGTGACCAAGAAAACCATTACTGTACCTCTGGACTATAGCACAGGCTGTAACTTGGGATAAGTTTAGTGTTCACAAAGTTACTCAACTTTCTATAAAGATTATATCTGTATAAACCGTAAATGGTGTTTTATGGTGAGCATGTGCTATAAATATATCCTTACTCGTATTTGCAGCATAATTATCATGTTAATTGCATCAATTATATTTCCTAAGGGATTGGTTCCTGCTATTGCAGCTTTTTCTTGTGATGACCTCATACAATTCATTACCTTGGATAGCTGTGTGTGCATTCTTCACATTGTTTGTGTATTTCCATATGCAAATCGCACCATTAATACATGTTTCTCTTAGTCATTTAACCCATCCAGTTCTTTAAAAGTTATGTACGTATTAGAGGTCCTTTAAAAAAAAAAGCTAATGATATTTAAATAGTTAAACTTCCGGGAATACAAGTAGTACAATTGTTGGGGGTCTGCTGCCGATCGGAAGAACGGTGGTGAGCCCAAAGTCACCAATGTGAATGGAATCGTAGTGTACATGTGTGACCACCACTTCCATATATGGCGTGTGGAGCAGTGGTCGCACATGCTCACACGCTCCGTTCACACGGGACTTTAGGACCCTTGTTCATGTGATGCCAGCAATAGTACCCTCAATAATCATACATTTACCACCTACTGTACCCTAAGTTCCAGTATCTACAATAAAATAACTGTGGCTTTTGGTTCAGATTTTAGGCTGGTTGAACCTTGGATTACTATTGTTGTGTGTGAACCCTCATGGGGTCCACTATTGTGATGCCGTTATCCAGATCTGATTGTATGAAAAAGATAAAGTATTGAGATTAATAATCTGGTGAGAAATGATCTTCCCTTCATAGCATGACCTAGCATTGTGCTGTCACATCCATTTTCTGCCCCGTCTGTCTTTTATTGTGTATGTCCTGTAATGACTCGATACCATGAGGCATGGTGTTGTGTACCTGCATAGATATATATACACCTGCACTTGATTTGCATGTCTCAGGATTTTTCTATGGTGACTCATTGCTTCTCCTCCCGTTTTGACGTATTGCACCCATCTTTCCTTCCACCTTCTCCAAGTTTCCCTGATTATTAACACATTCCTGTGTCAAGGTATCAACACGTCACCATTCCCACCCCCATGGATGTCGCTAAAACTACTTCCTCACGTGGAGTGTGTACATAATATTGTCTTCTAGATTGCACAACGGTACTTATCATAGCAGAGGAAATAGTATCCAATCTGTTCTGAACTCCAAAAATTGATGATGCTCCTTGTATCCGCATGGAATCACAGAAACCTTTACAGTAGACTTTAATTTATGTAGGACCCGGGAGGGGACATGTTCTTTGCCAGGCATCCTAAACTTCATATTCTCTGTTCCTGCCCCCCTTTATCCTCTATTTTCACCCAATGAGTACATCCAGTGATTTAAATAACTTCATAGTTCTCTGATTGACCGATAAATGATGGCTTCCCAAAGGGAACTGGGAATTTAACTATGTTGGCTCAATGTTTCTGTCCTTTAGGTGATAATTAACTCTTATTTTCTTCTCCTTAGGTTTACATCTTGGGAACTGTGATGAGATACTAAACGAACCATCATCCATTTTGTCCAGTCGTCTTTGCGGCTCCAAATCATCTGTCTACATCATGGAACTAAAAGTTTGGGTAGATGGGTTACAAAGAGTCGTGTGTGGGGTAACGGAGCAGACATCCTGCCAGGATGTGGTCATCGCCTTGGCACAGGCCATTGGTGAGTGTTGGGTTTTACGGTTTCTCCGGCCTTTGGTCTTTAATCTGTTGTAGACATTTCGTTGATGGAGCAATTCCGTAAAGTGCCATAAAATGTGTAAATATCTAGCTCAGCATGAGAGTTGCCAAAAGAGCAGTGATATTTTATGTACTGTAAATTCCATAGATTCTAAATCACAATGGAACACAGACAACTCGAAGTTGGCATAGGACCTCTGTTCTACTAATAGGTGGCAGTCCAAGTGGTGGAACCTGCACATATCGTGCATTTATGACCCAACCAATGGATAGGTGGAAGCACCTATTTATCAAATAGTTATAAACCATCCAATTAATATTTGATATTGGTTTTATGGTTTGGAGGTTATGCTATGTATTAAATGCTCTTAAAAAGTTGAACGAATCTGCTTCTATGCAGCCGATCATTTGTTTGTTTTTCTTTTAACGCCATGGTTTGGCTAATCTAAACTCCTGTTAACTTTCTAACTTCATTTTTATTATATTTCAGGTCAGACGGGACGATATGTCCTTATCCAGACTCTAAGGGAGAAAGAAAGGCAACTTCTGCCTCACGAGAAACCACTGGAATTTTTGTCCAAGAGTGGACAATATGCCAATGATGTCCATTTTGTATTAAAGCGCACTGGACCCAGCTTAACAGAACGCCCTTCTTCAGACGGTGTTCCCCCTCCTCCAGAAAGAACTTTTGTCCGGTCTAGTTTGCCTCTTAATCCTCGGGCACATAGTACAGAAGTTACAAAGTCTAAAGAACCCAAAAAATCTTTGACTTTTAATTTGGGACCTATGAGTTCAAATGATATTTTGCTTAAGCACAGACAAAAGTATCAAAATGGCACCGCCGGTAAAGACACTGCCCAGAGACAACCAACCAAAGAGGAAATATTCAAGCAGGTGCTTCAACAACAAGAGCAACTCAAAGCCCTGGAAATGCAAAATTCCTCAATCGGCAAGGACATTCAAACATGGGAAAGGGGCAGAGCTGGCGGACCTCACGAGGAGGATGACGAGATCGCTTATTTGGAACGACTTATCCGCCGAAATGATGCTGAGCTGGCAGAGGAGATGTTCTGGTTGGATGAACTCGAAAGAGAGAGGCTAGATGAGCAAAAAAGGCAAGATAAAATTAGACAATTACGAGCTACAATGGAGGATTACACCCATAAAATTAAAGAACTGAGCGAAAGGACTGAGGCCTTGGAGCAGGAAATTCAAAAGGAGACCTCAAAAAGAGCTTTAGGGCAACCCAGTCCTGCCGATATTGATAAAATGGTAGCAAAAATGAGAAAAGAATTGGAAGCCAAAATTGGACAGAGCCAAGAACTGGAAAGTAATCTATCTAATGTGGAAAGAGCTTGTGAGGAGGCCAGAAGAAACCTAGAGGTAGGCTTACTGCTTATCTGTAGTAGAGCCCGGCTTGGTTTATGCATATAAAATGCTACAAGGCAATTCCTTTCATATGGACCACTTTGTCTGAATATTCTATTTTGACAGACTCGAATTAAGCTACAGCCATGATAGAAGAGCATGTGCTCAAGCAAAAAGAACATAGACGACGGGACGTTGTATTGTTCTTTGTATAGAATGAGAATATAGAATAAAAGAATAGTTTATTCTACTCATTGGCCTTTTGACCTGACTCGTGCAACGACAGATATTCTTGTATTACATGAGATTGATATTTTTGGGAATTGATCTGTCCATAGCACATTGTAGGTACTTTGCAGAACTTGTCTGTTCCTTGATTTCAATGAATTCTTCTCAAGAGACAAAGGTCAAAACATTTTCTTGCTTCAAGCTAAGATTTCTTAAGTTATTGGTGAAATGTCAGATTTTTTTTTCTTTGTTTCTTTGCCCAGTGTAACAAATGTAGTGTCCGATCCTCTGTGGATTCTACGAGATCTGCAGAATATTGTGAAACATGAGACTTGCACCTATGTTTCTCCAGCAAGACTCACTCACTATTTAGTATTTGCCCTTCGAATAAAATATTTCTAAAATGTATCGAGGTCGGTTTGTGATGGTTTTTCGTTTCTGCTCCTTGGAGTACTTTTATGGCATTTATTTTCACCACCGCAATATTGATATTTAGTTTAAAAAATTATTCCACATCTACAAATGGAACGAGATACATCTTTTGATGTTACAGAATTATCTCAGTATTTGCTCTTCGTCAGTGAAAAAATAAGATTGAAGGGGCACATGCAGTTTTGGGAAAATAAAACATTTTTTATTAACTCAATTACTCCCTCTTGGTGACTCTTAAGATACAAGAGCTGGATACTGTGAATAACAGGCCTTCTCGAATATTAGGTCAGTAAAAGGACGTGGCGAATTAAAGGCTAAAACAGTCGTTTGGTTGATGTTTTCTTTTTTTCTGTAAAAACAATCTAACATTTACTAAAGTAAATGCAGATATGGTTATGCCTGTTTACAAGAATCCAATCACTTTCTGGTGTTACATGGATCTAATGGTAATACTGACTTCCATATTGGATTAATGAGTCAAGGGATATACAACGGAAATTGGACATTCACAGTCCTACTTATTCAATACCATCTAAAACATGGATCTGTATAGACGGGGTGTGTGTATGTATATATGTATGTAAAATTCTTCATTACCTTATTTTATACCCTTCTCTCCCAAACAATGCGCTGTTTCAGTGCCCAGTTCATGCTCCTTTTAACTGCTGCTTAGCAAGATCCCTACACTCGGGCTTGGACTGTGCAGGAGCTTCCACTCCCTATGTGAGCGGTAGTTGGCACAATATGCAGACAGAAGCATCATCTCAATATTCATTTATCAATCTACCCAGTTTAATATTATATAGAAGTATAGATCAATTGGTAAATGAGGGCAATGTAATATTTTCGGTGACCCAAAAAAATGCCCACAGCCATGAATGCCCACAAGGAAAATCGCCCACATGGACAAAATAAGTTATTACCTCCCCCCACCACCACCTGGAATGTTATATCACTCCGGAGCAGTGTCGGACACAGACAGAATTGGGCCCCTGTGCAAGAACAATATATGGGCCCTTTGCAGTCCAATAGTTCATCATCAACAATTTCACCTGTTTTGAAGGGGAAAATGGGCCCCCTTACCTTTCGGACCCTTGTGCAGCTGCACCAATGATATGTCCACCCCTGGTCCGGAGCCTGCGTACAGTGTGACCCTGGCTGTACCGGCATGTGCCCATTTTTCGTGTGTGAATACAGCCTTAGCCCTCTTTAATAAACTGTTATTTTGTCATTGTGGGCAAATTTCCGTGTGGGCAACTTTCCTTGCAGGTAATTTTCCTTTGGGCATTCATGGCTGTGGGCCTTTTTTTTCTGTGGCCATTTTTTCCTTTGGGCATTTTTCAGGGAACTATTTTCATGTAACTGAACAGTGGGCCCCCAGAGCCAATGTAACTGATAGGTCCAATAAATACTGGCCATCTGTATACAGGACTTTTACTTCTCTGAGCCTCGAGTCTCTGATCCCCAGCCCACACTCCGAAAGAGGAGCACAAATATAAATTTAGTATGTAAATTAACTGTTAGGATTTATGGGCCGGATATAGATCTCTCTGAGAATCTGCCTGTGGACCTTATTATAAATGGACAGGGGTGTTATCGGTGTAAGACATGTAATGACTGACAGTCTGCTCTCCTGAGCTACATATCTCGCTGTAATGTCCTCTAGAGGCAGATTCTCAGGAAGATCTATGTCCAGCCCATAAATCTTTATATATATATATAATGTGGATTTCTCTGGAATAAGACATCGGATCACAGATATCAGGGAAACATTTTAATGAACTTTCTATTACCTACATGTCTCTAAAAATGAGTTAGGAGAGCTGATCCTACTGACAGATTCCATTTAAAACAGTCTTTGTATTCCTTTTTCTAAGTATGGGGTATCCTTTTATTCAACTTACTATGACCATAGGACTGTTGATCCTACTGATAGATTCCCTTTTACGTAGTGTAAAGATCTTTTCTGAGCAGCAGTTGAAGGGCTCTTCTAAAGGAGCATTGAAACGGCATTGCAGTATAGTGTTTGGGAGAGAGAGAAGAAAAATAAGGTAATGAAGTATGGTATATTACAAGGGTTCATAACTTTGCGATTGGAGGATAAATAGCAGTCTAGCTACTCTTTAACTTGCTCTTTAACTTACTCTTTAACTAACACTGGCATGGATGTACAAGTCTGTGAAAACTATGGAAGAAAAACCACAAGAACAAAAAACCTCACTGAAATGCATTTAAATAGCCATTACATTTTGAAATCCAAAACTTCCTAAAGAATGTTATTCACACTTGTGTAAATATTTTTGGGGATTCTTAAAACTATAGAGACCAAGTAGTGATAAGGAAGGCAAACATTTTTCGGGACTTTTTGTTAGTATTCTTAGTGAAGCATAAAGTCTTTCCCTCCTCAGCCTGAACGGCCACTTATCGAAAACAATAGACTGTATTGTTCTGCTCAGAAATGTCACTACCTGGTCAAAAGCTGAATATATCACCGCCATGTCACTGCTTGGTCAGACGCGGTGTATATCGCATTTCTATGGGTTAGTTCAGTATTCATTTCCATATCTATACAGCTATAACCGCTTGCACTTTTCTGAGGAGGCTTTCTGTGCCTTACTAAAAAAGAAAAAGGGCTGTGTTCAGACTGTTCCTATAAAGCTATAATGTCGTAACATTAAAACTCCTAGAGAATTAAGACTTCCCATCAATTAAACAAAGGGAACCATCAATTGATGCAAACCATGGAAACTGCTCCAGATCTTCATCCCCCTTTTGCCAATACTGTGATGGATCGGTATGTCCATGATGTTTGTATCAAATCCAAATTTGTTGTCCGACTGACAATTGGTGACGTGATTGACCACGGCCAAGAAAAGCATTTTCGTTCCAATAAACCTTGCTTTAGATGTATTTGTCAACTTTTCCGGCGCATTTGGTGGAGCGGATCCCAACAAACTTCCCCTAAACTTCTAAGAAACTGGCGCTTCTAGAAGGTCTCTTTACTAGCGGAGGCAGAAAACGGAGCTTGGAGATATGGCGAATGGGATGGGGTGAATAGGCAGGAGTGGTTTCACCAAAGGGGCATAGGTACAACCAAAAACTGTCTCTTCCTTAGGGATCCTTGCCTTGTAAGTTTGGCAAGCATGGCACTTCATCACACACACTTGCCATTTGTGTACACGTGGCATCGTTTTCCAATATGACAGTCTGGCTTTGGAAATTTCATATTCTATTTTATGCATCTAAAATGGCCAAATCCACCAATTAGTAGGGAGGTCATCATACATTTGCCTATTTCCTATAGAATAGACTGTCTTTGCAGTGTCCCTTTAATGGCCATAGATGACCATTGTTTGCTATCCCAACTGGAGAGCCGTCGTTCTCCACAAGGGTAACCTCTACTACTGGAGAGCCGTCGTTCTCCACAAGGATAACCTCTACCACGGGAGAGCCGTCGTTCTCCACAAGGATAACCTCTACCACTGGAGAGCCGTCGTTCTCCACAACGATAACCTCTACCACTGAAGAGCCATCGTTCTCCACAACGATAACCTCTACCACTGGAGAGCCGTCGTTCTCCACAACGATAACCTCTACCACTGGAGAGCCGTCGTTCTCCACAAGGATAACCTCTACCACTGGAGAGTCATCATTCTTCACAAGGATAACCTCTACCACTGGAGAGCCGTCGTTCTCCACAAGGATAACCTCTACCACTGGAGAGCCATCGTTCTCCACAAGGATAACCTCTACCACTGGAGAGCCGTCGTTCTCCACAAGGATAACCTCTATCAGTGGAGAGTCATCGTTCTTCACAAGGATAACTTCTACCACCCAACCCAAAATTGTCCATAAGGACGCGGGTGCGATTGTCAGATTTGATCATATTCTGGAATGGTGACTGTAATTCTCTGGTAAGGCTACATTCAGACGGCTTGACGTTTCGTTTCTCTGTTCCGTTTTTGGGCAACGACAACCAGAAGCAATGTCCAAAATGGATCCCTTAAATAACTGATGTGAATGGAAGCAGTGGGACTCCATGGATTTATTAAGTGGTCTATCTGGATTCTATTTTATGTCCATTTTTAGAATTGGGGGGAGGAAACAAGTTCTACACGATGCGCCTAAACATGGGCACTTGATAGGACTTTTCCACTTCCATTTACCCGTGTAAGGCAATGAATACATTTTGGCCATTAAATTCCATTTGTCTGTTCCTCAAAAAGGAACCGAGAAACAAAGAAGTGACTGTAGCTGTATAGAGACCCTTTTTAAAGGGTTTAGATCTTGAACTTTAAAGTTTGATGGCTTGCGTCTAAGGTTTATGGGGATCAGACTCTTGTCCTCCCCCTTCCATTCAGCATTTTGAACGGGCTTTGTCCCCTGCATTGTTTACCATCATTTTCCTAAGGGTACAACAGCAATTTCAAAGTCTTGACTAACCCCTTTAAAATCAATACATGAATTTTTGCAATGACTGCTGAAAGACAAAAATAACTATATACAACTCTCCTATAGAATACACAGCCAGAAAATAATACAAACCGCACAGTATACATTATTTTATCATTGGGGTCAGTGGGCGACGTGAAGCTGTAGGTCTATGCTGTGGCATAATTCCAAGCCTTCCATAGAAGATATGTCAGGGAATACTCACCTTTAATGTCAGATGGAAGCCTCCGACTGTGATTAATTTCAGTAATAGAGATGGCCTGCATAGATATGGGCTGTCATATTAAAGGGGTTGTACAATATTTAAAGGGAATCCGTCTACAGGTTTTTGCCTATAGAATCTGAGAGCAGCATGGTGTAGGGGCAGAGGCAGATTCCAGCGATGTGTCACTTAGTGGGCTGCTTGATGCAGTTTTGTTAAAATTCTTTTCTCTGCTGTGCATGTATCAGTTCTCTTAATGCTGAGCTGTGTATAACCCTGCCGCCACCACTGATTGGCTGCCTGCTGACAAGTGTATATAGGAAGCTACCAATCAGTGGTGGAGGCGGGGTTATACAGATTAGCTTGACTGTCTGGCATGTGCAGTGTAGTCCAGCAGTGATTAATCTCCTCCTGATAAAACACTGATTGTATTAAACCTACAGCACTGATTGTATTAAACCTACAGCAAAGAGCCTAATAATTGACACATCCCTGCTCTCTGACTGAATAGCAAAAACCTGCTGACAGATTCCCTGTAAAGAAACTATTTAGTTTTTGCGCTAATAGCGCCACTCTTGTCAATAGGTTGTGTCTGGTATTGCCACTCACTTGAAATATTTAAAGTTGCACGCACACTTTCTTGTTTGAAGTGATGCATAGTAAAAAGGGAATTTCATGTTTAATTTTCTCTCCAGACAAGAAATCAAGACCTGGAGGAGCTTAATAAGGACCTCAGACAGTGCAACCTCCAACAGTTCATCTTACAGACCGGTTCTACAGTCACGAATGGCCAAGGACGACTAGACGAAGAGTCTTTCTCTGATCAAAGCAGCTCACAGTGGGAAGAAGTGCACAGAAGTAGAGGTACAAATGTCCGTGTGTCCGAGTTCTGCGGCAGTAATGACGTATCTTCTCTGATTATTCGTATATTTTATAATTTGTCTGGTCATTCATCTTATCCTAGTGCATGATATTCAATGACCACAAATTATTTTCTCTGTAGGACGCACAGATTCTCTTCAGCGACCAACCCCCAACCATCTCACAGGTCACCCACGGAACTTGCTCGATCCTCTCCTCTCCACCCGGAACCCTGAGGGTGTGTATGTGTGACGCCCGTGCTCTCTGCACACTGCTTCTTCCTCGCTTGGTGGTGGGTGCTTTCTGCATGACAATCTTTTTTTTTTTTTTTTTTTTTTTTCTTGCACAGCCTCAGAATGATTTGATAATTTGAGAAGTTTAATTTAGAAAAAAAAATGTTTTTTATTTATTTTTCTATGCAAATTAAAACCTGCTTTTTACTGTATCGGCAAAGCTATGACATTTCAGAAATCTTGTGCACACACTGGCTTTTTTTTTTATTAATAACTGAATTGGAAAACTTTTTTTTTTTTTTTTAAACTGCAGCATGTCAATTCTCCAGCGTTTTTTCACCATGGTAAGCAAACGGTGCCAAAAAAAATGTAACGTTGCATTTTTGCTGCTTTTTTTTTTGGTAAATAAAAGTTTATTAAACATGCACTATAGACAAATGATACGTATATTCTGCAACAAAACCTTCTTTTTGTAAGCCGTTTTTTTTTACTGCCAAGAGAGCAAGTTTTGGCTGCAGAAAAAAAAAAAACAGCAAAAAAGCAACGTGTGAACATAGTCTTAGACAGGTTTTAATTATCTGACATTCACCATCCATGTACGGACCACAGTGTCCAGAAGGGCTGCAGATCTCCTGACCTAACCGCAACAGCCTTGTAAGCATATTTGAGGCTGTTGATTTGGGGTCCTGAGACCCTCTGCCGATCTGGACATCGAGGTCAGAGAATGGATTGATGACCAGAACAGAGAATAACTATTCAGTAATCAGGTTGGATTTTCCCCTTTTTTATTATTTGCAGCCTCACTGTAGGTGTGGTACAGATAGGCATCGATCATCCTCAGGCTGTTTTTAGTGATAATTATTTACTTTTTATAATTACTTTAATTTTTATAATCTCATCAAGACAATTATATTTTTGCCTCTTGCGGGGATTTTCCAGCTTCATGTAACTGCAGCTTATTCATTGCATAAAAGAACAGTTGTGTAACTGGTGCATTAGATCTTCATTGTCAAGATCTCTGCTTGCTGTAAGTGAGAAAAGACATTGACTGTTTGCATCCATTGGCTGAGTACCTGTCCTCATCATGTCCTCCTGACAAAGGCTTATGGCTCATTGAAGACCGAGCGCTCATAAGACCCTTTTACGGGGGCCGACGAGCGAGTGAACAATCTTTTGTGCCTGACCGTTGGCGCGCGAATGCCTGTCTGCTGATCAGAGAAAAATTATTTCTTTTATATAGACATTAAAATTGATTGTTGGCATCACATCCCCTCAATTGATCCATGAAAGCACCGAGAGCCTCACTGGTTCATTGATCAGTGCTCGCTTTGGGTGGAAAGACTCTGAAACAAAACAAGCCATGCACCTGTGTGAACAGGACCTTTTTTGGACAGGTTTTCAGTCCTTGAATTCAAATAAGAATGTTTGATGGAGAATTTGGAAAAACTGACAAAATTAAATTGCTTACATTCTAATTATAAAATAATTCAACTTTATTTGTAGACGACGATGGTAAATTCCCATGATAAACTATTAAAGGGAATCAGTCAGCAGGTTTGTGCTATGTAATCTCAGGGCAGCATGATTTTAGGGGCTGACACCCTTAATCCTGGGATGTATCACTTAGGATGTGTGCTGTGGTTCCAATACAATCAGTGTTTTATCAGCAGGAGATTATCACTGCCCTGGCAGGCAACCTTTACATATCATGCCCTGAATAGAATATCTGCTACACTGGTCAATCCCTTGTGCACATACCTTAGGACTAAAAAAAAACATTAAATAAAATAATTTAGAATTCTTCGTTTTCTACATTTACAAGGTGTTTTTTTTTAAACTTTTTGTCTTTTTAATGGAGAACAAAAGCATGAAAAAAGCCACATAATTAAAAAAAAAAAAAGAAAGCACAACATCCAACCGGCACGATTACTGATCATGGGCACATGCCCTTATTGATCCTATGGCTCGATGTTGAGGCACACTACAAACAATATATTCTTCATGTATGTTTGTTTTTTAGACATTTCTTTGGTGCTTTTTTTTTTTTTTCCTCCAATCGTTGCATGCTTTAGGTATGATACTTTTTTCTTGCGGCTTTGTCCCCAAATTATTGTAGCGAAAGGAAAAAAAATAAATAAATTTGCTTTTGTGTATAAAAAAAACAAACAATTAAATCGATTAGAGAATACTGTAATATAAAATGTTCTGTGACACATCTCCGATTATATCAGCATGTAAGGCCTCGTTCCGACCTCCGCAAGTCTCGGATTATGCGTCCTAATTAATCATTTTCATGGATAGAACACATATCCATTATAGTCTATGGAATTGTTTGTTTTTTTTGTTTGTTTTTTGTGGATTCTGTTTGCAAAACGACAAAAAAAAATCGTGGAGACGTGTTAATTTTTATCAGTCACAGATCAAATCATCTGTCGAATTCTGAAAATCATGGACACCACATGGATGCCAACTGTGAACGAACTGTTTGATGTCCGCTTTTAAGATTACAATGGATAGGGGGAAACTTTTCCATTTGTACTTTATTTTTTTTATACTAGAAAATCATTGCTCAAACACTGATGGTAAATCAATGGACAGAAGGGGATCGGCGGGGGGTCACTTGGGGAATCGCAGATGAGGACGTTGTGTTGACGGTATAGAATTACATGAATCTAAATGAAAAGTAATACTCCACTTCCGATTTATATTTTTATGTTAAATGTGTATATATAGTAGGTGTAACAATAATAATATTACCAATTACCTCCAATTAGAAATGTAGTATAGTTTTTCTGATTCACTCCTGCATTGCAGGACCTTAGGTATCCATGGTTCGACCACTAGCAACCTAACTGCCACCATATCAGTGATCGTAACCATGGATACCTAAGGTCCTGCAATGCCTGCACATGAGGAAAGAGACATAACAAATCAGGAGAACTATACTACATTACTAATTGGAGGTATTTGGTAATATTATTATTATTACACCTACTATATATCTAGATAGGATCTTGGAGATAGGAACACCCCTTATATTATAATCAGCTGTCTTAATTACCTTACAGCCCCAGGAAAGGAGGAATTAAACATTACACTCTATGTATTGCAATCAATGCACAAATAAAGCTGCTCACAGCTCTGGCTAATAGAAAATGATTTTAAAAAAAGAAAAATCTAAAAAAGAAAATGGAGATATCTATAGGTAGTAATTGCTTCTGTGCTGCTTTTTACAGCAAAAGTGACAAGGAACAACAGGCGGTGCATCACTATTAGTTCTCAATTTTGTAATAACTTTTATTATATAAATCCTTTAAACAGGTCCTAAATGTACAAGATGGAAATGCCACCTAAGAAGACCTGCTGACAAATCA
>VIAB01005348.1:8115-23762 GCA_009801035.1 Oophaga pumilio | reverse complement strand
TTTTTTTTTTTTTACCCTCATTACTCCACTTAACAATCAGATTAATTTACTTTATATTTTGATAGATCGGCCATTTCTGTCATCAGCGATACCAGATGTGTATTTTTATTTATTTTTTTTAATTTTATTTTTAATGGGGCAAAAGGGGGATGATTTTAACCAACCCATTGGTGCCCTGCAATCACGCAACATGTGCGCCGATGTGCAGAACTTGAGACACTTCCCTGTTTATGAAAGATCCAAGCAATCTGCATGGGCATTTTACATACAAAAACCTACATTATCAAAGTGCATACATTGGTGAGAAGACCAGAAACCTTCTTTATCATTTTTATGTTTCATTAAAAATTTTTAACAACTTTACCTGTTAGGACATTTGGTTGAATAGACGTACACCCCATGTGATTGTGGTCCTCCCTGCTTTCTCTGTGAATTTTTGTAGTATTTGTGTACATATCACCTTATACATGTGGTTTTCCTGAGGAAGGAGTCTGATGACTTTGAAACGCGTTGACAATAAACCGTTTTGAATTATCTTCTGGCTCGTGTATCCTTTACTGGAATTTCAGCAGAGCGGAGAAAACCCACTGTCCCAGTACAATGCTATCATATTTTAATATTCACACTATATACACAGGTTTGGTGAGAAAAAAAACAAAAACTTCATCGGCGTGCTTTTTTAAATCACGTTCATAACAAGATTTTAAATGCCACCCTCCATCTTTCTCTTGACTGGATCATATGGTCACACATATAACAGATTGTCAGGGTCTATGGCATTGTATGTTGAGTTATAATTACCCATGAATGGCCATCATATGTTTAAACTAGTGTAACCTGTGGCCATTGTATCTTGAGGGGAGCACGGTCTGTCTGTCTGTCTTTAATCCTTTGCCTTATAATAATTCTAGACATCCGTTCTGAACATTTACACAATTGAGCTGACTCATGGGGAGTTCACGTGGCAAGTTAAGAGAAAATTCAAGCACTTTCAAGACCTCCACAGAGAACTCCTCCGATACAAAGCTTTCATCAGAATCCCGATCCCTACCAGGAGGTCTGTGTTTTTACTGGCACAATCTAGCTATTGATTTTGCTGGACTGTGACTGTTGCATGAAGTTTGTATTTTTTAGTCACACAGTGAGAAGACAAACAGTAAGAAGTGGAGATGTCAGGTCGATGCCAAATTTACCCCGGAATGCAGAGATTGTTCGAGAAGAGCAGTCGTCGAGTAGAAGGGTGATTATTTCACATTTTAACTGCGCTTAGCTTCAATCGTTAGTGTAGATGAGGTGTGATTATAGTTTTACTATATTATTATGACACCATGATAAATGCAGAATGACCTTGGAAGTACAGTATGCAAAGTATTGCTTATTAATACTACACTACCCTGGCTCTGATCACTGAGTCACTTTAGACACATACACACAATATATTTTGCTTTTTGCCGGTTAGTCCTAGTATATTATTTAGTACTAGTATTCATTACTACTATTGGCTTATATATCAAGTGATGGGTGTCTCAATATGGAAACTACTGGTGCTACCAGCCTCTTGCGTGGTACCACCAGCGGAACACTGACGCACCACACACACACACGGCAGATACGCTACGTGTCTACAGGCAGAGGAAGCCGGTCACATTAAAGGGGTTTTTCCCACAAACGAAAGTTCATTTTAAAAATTGTCTGTGTCTGAACGTGTACGGAGCATACCACATCTCCTGGGCAGGGGAGGAAGCAAAAGACAATACTGACATTACAGCAGAGGATCACAGAGGATTCATTTTGTGAGGTAAAACATTTCACTGACTGTTTTTAAATATTTTACCTCACAAAATGTATTCTCTGCGATCTCCTGCTGTAATGTCAGTATTGTCTTTTGCCTCCTCCTCTGCCCAGGAGCTGTGGTATAGCACATGGGGTACACAGGTCAAAGAAAAGATCACATGAGAGGAGAAGACAGCAGATGGGGGAGAGAGAAAGCACAGTGGGGAGACAGCTCAAATGGGACAGGAAGGAGAGAGACAGCAGACAAGGGGGATAGCACATGGGGTAGACAGGCCAAAGAAGAGAGCACAGACTGGAGAAGTCATCACATGGGTAAAAAGAGAGTGGATAGGTGGGTGAGCACATGGGGGGAGATTCTCAACGCTGCAAAGCCTGCCCCATCATGACATTACCGCGCATCGGGCCTCTATCTAGTATGGTTTATAATAACTAAATGATGGCGCTCTTCTTATCTACCACAATTCACTTCTTTATATTAACATGTAAATACCACAATGTATGTTACATGATCTTTCTTAATTTAAAGAGTTCTTCTTTTGTTGCAGAAACAATTAGAGGATTACTTATCTGCGCTATTAAAGATGCCGATGTACAGGAATTATCATGCAACAGTAAGATTTCTCGGTTTTACTTTTTTGCTTCCCTTCCACTCCCCTAGACTTGAGACTTGATGCAGCCTGTCACCGCATTACCCATAGTGGAATAATCTATGGTGACAATTGTCAGTGCTGGGAATAATCATTTCATGGTCACTCCTATTTGAACCTTTTAAAAAGAATCTGTCACTTATCATAGATATGTATCTTTACCTGGTTTAAATGCCACTGTTCCTCTTGAAGCTGAAGTTCACGGTTTGTCTGATTTTTGATTTATTTATTTTTCTTCCTGAGTGTCTCTGTTCCTGAGGTATGGAGATATGATGTGGCTCTTAAACGGAACCTGTCAGCAGGATTGTGCACAGTAACCTACAGACAGTGTCAGGTCGGCGCCGTTATATTGATTACAATGATACCTGGGGTGATGAAATCCGTCTTGTGGTTGTTTAATCTTTATTTTCAGTTTTGAGTTAATGATGTGCTCGTGCTGTCTGGCGGCCTGTGGTGTTGGGGGGGTGTCTTCATTTGGTGCGCTGCTTAAGTATTCACCAGTATGGCTTCTGACAGGTCACTGATCCCTCAGTACCTGCCCCCTAGTTTACATAATGAATATTTTATATATTGATAGCTTCTACTGCGCAGGCGCTGATGGCGCCATGTTGCTAGAGAAAGAAAAAAAATTTGCCTCCTCCAAGATGGTGTCGCCTCCGCAGTAGCATTTATTGGATCGCTGATAGATGCTACTGTGCAGGCACTGCCAGTGCCAATTTTAGTGGAGACATTTTTTTTTCTCTCTAGCAAAACGGTGCCGGCAGCCCCTGTGCATTAGCAGCTATTGGCAATGTGATAGATGGTAATTTGCCGGCGGCGCCATCTTGGAGAAGGCCTTTTTTTTTTTTTTTTTTTTTTTTTTTTTTTTTTGCTCTAGCAAGATGGTGCCACCTGCGCAATAGCAGCTATTGGATCTCTGATGGCTGCTACTGTGCAGGCGTGGTCGGCACCATTGTCAAACTGAATTTTCTTATGAATTAATAGATACCGTCAAAGAAAATATATAATATTCATTCTCTAAAATAGGGGTCAGTGACCTGTTAGAAGCCATATTGATGAATACCTAATCAGAGCACCTCTTGCAGGTCGGATCGGGGGCTTATCTACAGCATTATATATCAGCCCTGAAAGGTGGTGGCCATAACTTGTTTCAGCCAAACCTGGTGACAGGTTCCCTTTAAGGATTGGGGGACTTTAGAGTATCGAAGCAAAATTCTGAATAAATGGAACATTTTTTTATTTTTTTTATTTTTATTTTCCCCCAGACTTCAGTGTATTAATAACGTTGTATATCTGCATGTAATTACATTGTAACATTCTTTATTCCAGAGAGAATTTATTGATGTGAATCAGCTATCCTTTATCCATGACCTTGGACCGAAGGGCATGTAAGTTTTATATGGTTAGTTTTCTCAGCTGCTCTCTATTCTTTCTATGGCATTTTCATGCAGGTTGTGTGGGGTCTTAAGGTTTTTTTTTTACTTTTTTGTTTTTTTGGTAGCATAATTCCTACTCATTATAATATTGTACAGCTGCATTAACAACATTGTGTTCTCTCGTTACTGTGATGGTTTTTGAGCAATTTACAAAGACCTCGTTCACAACATATTTTTATGTTTGCCAAGTTTGGGTTTCAATATTTGCAGTAAGTTCTGCAAACCAGTTACTATTTTTATTTTATTTCACTTTGAGAACAAAAATCATTACCAGGTTTGTAGTGTTGCATTTTTGTAAACCTTTTACTGTGCTTAACTCAAATTAGCACGGCTTACTTCTGAACTTCTGTATAAAAATAGTACTCAGCGTGTATTCTGCTAAGAAGATAATCCTCACAAGTCTGACAAACTAGAGGTAGATATGTCACAATTACTGTTATGTAATAGTAAGAAATGCTGCTGTAACCAGCTTGATGTAATTTTGCTAACGATTTGTAAACTTTTTCTGCTACATTTTGTACTCAAATGAGAAGTGTACATCAGCATATAGGTCGAATTCTTAAAATATCCGGTATTGAATAGGATATCTGCTTGATACCTGCTTATCATGTGTTGCTCCCTTCGGGAAAGTGAACAGTGCTGGACAAATCTTATGCACCAGATATATCAGACAGAGTTTATCATGCAATTGGTGTGTCACACAGCAAGATGGTTGATGAATCTAGTCCAGGTTGCCCTTTTTTGGGGGGGGAAAAGCCTACCCTATACCATGTCTGAGGAAGGGTGTTATACCCCATGTCATACAGTTGTGTGAAAAAGTGTTTGCCCCTTCCTGAGTTCCTATTCTTTTACTTGTTTGTCACACTTAAATGTTTCAGATCACAAATCAAATTTAAATACTAGACAAAGATAACTCAAGCACAAAATGCAGTTTTTAAATGAAATTCTTTATTAAGGGAAAAAGAAATCCAAACTTACAGGGCCCTGGGTGAAAAAGGATTGCCCACCCCACCCACCTTAAAACATAAATTAACTGTGGTTTATCACATTTTTGGGAAGCGGCGTTCAAATTCCCTAGCCACACACAGGCCTTATTACTGCCACATATGTTCTCAATCAAGAAATCTCTTAAATAGGACCTACCTGACAAAGTGAAGTAGACCAAAAGATCCTCAAACGCTAGAAATCCAAAGAAACTCTGGAACAAATGAGAAACAAAGTTATTGAGATGTACGAGTCTGGAAAAGAGTATAAAGCCATTTCTAAATCTTTGAGACTCTAGCGAATCACAGTGAGAACAATTGTCCACAAATGGCCAAAACATGGAACAGTAAGGAACGTTCCCAGGAGTGGCAGGCCAATCAAAATTACCCCACGAACTCAGCGAGGACTCATCCAAGAAGTCACAAAAGACCCCATAACATCCAAAGCACTGCAGGCCTCACTTGCCTCAGTTAACTCAGGTAAGGCCAGTGTTCATGACTCCAACATAAGAAAGAGACTGGGCAAAAATGTCCTGTATGGCAGAGATCCAAGATGAAAACCACTGCTGAGCAATAACAACATAAAGGCTCGTCTCAGTTTTGCCAGAAAACATCTTGATGATCCCAAAGACTTTTGGGCAAATACTCTGAACTGACGAGACAAAAGTTTAACTTTTTGGAAGATGCATGTCCATTTACATCTGGCATAGACTAACACAGCATTTCAGAAAAGAAACAACATACCAACCGTAAAATATGGTGGGTGGTAGTGTGATGTCTGAGGCTGTTTTGCTGCTTCAGGATCTGGAAGACTTGTTGGGGTAAATGAAATCTGCTGTCTAACAAAAAAAATCCTGAAAACGAATGTCTGGCCGTTTGTTCGTGACCTTAAGCTGAAGTGCACTTGGGTTATGCAGCAAGCTAACGATCCAAAACACATCAGCAAGTCTACCTCTGAATGAATGTTTTATGTGAGGCAATTAGGGGATCATATACAAGGATCGGTATGTGTCCCCCACGATGCGCATAGAGACATATTAAAGGGAATCTGTCACCCCAAAATTGCCATATCAGATAAAGATATGGCTGAATAGTGCGTCCCATAACAAAGCTAACGGTAGGTATCATATATCCTGATACCCCCGTTTTCATATCAAAATACCTTTGTAAAGTTGGTTATTTTCAGTGTCAATCACGGCAGTCAGGTCAGGAGGGCGGCGGTTTTCATGTCGGCCCCCCCCCCCCGCTCCTTGTCATCAGTTGCGTATCGCCGTCTGTGAATCCCATAGACGGCGTTCGGCTTCCCGCAATTGCGCAATTCAAAATCTGGCGCATGCGCAGTGTGCTTTGCCCAACAGTGGGCAAAGCATAAAATCGTTACAACGCAAGCGCTACTCTTTCCTTGCTCCGAAAATGACTGCTTGCCTTGGACGACTTCCGGGGCAAGGAAAGAGTAGCGCATGCGCTGTACTGATTTTATGCTTTGCCCACTGTTGGGCAAAGCACACTGCGCATGCGCCGGGACGGATTTTGAATTGCGCAATTGCGGGAAGCCGAACGCCGTCTGTGGGATTCACAGACGGCGATACGCAACTGATGACGAGGAGCGGGGGGGGGGGGGGAGAAAACGCCGCCCTCCTGACCTGACCACAGTGATTGACACCGAAAATAACCAACTTTACAAAGGTATTTTGATATGAAAACGGGGTTATCAGGATATATGATACCTGCCGTTAGCTTTATGGGACACACTATTCAGCCATATCTTTATCTGATATGGCAATTTTGGGGTGACAGATTCGTTTAAACCCGCTGGAGCGCATTTAATGACAGCAAAACGTCTGTGATTACAAGGCCAGAGTAAAAGTGAGTGTGTATTTGGTCAAAGTAATTGACCAAGTCAAATTTTAGGAAAACCCGACATGAGCTTTTATTTTTCGAGGGATTTGCAGTTTTGGTAGTGGGGCAAATCCCTCTCTCCTCTCTGGGTTTTGGGAGTGGCTCGATGTCCACGATTCCCATTTAAACTCTGTTTTGCCTTGGATGTGTCAGTTTGGTTTTGCAAGCTTCAGAGCAGGAGGCTCCTGCAACCCAGGCCTGTGTGAAGGTAACTCAGAGCCCGGGACTTGAAAGATGACCCACCAAAGACTTAACGGTGGTGCATTTGCCCCCGGCTACGGGTTTGGACACGCACTGTGTCAACACCGCTGTACTACACTTAAGAAAAAAAAGTATTAAGACTTTGGAGTGGCCTAGTCAAAAAGGTGGGTCATGCTCAGAAACCCTACAGTGTGGCTGAATTACAACAATTCTGCAAAGATGAGTAGGCCAAAATTCCTCATTGTAAAAGACTCATTGCCAGTTATCGCAAACACTTGGCTGCAGTTGTTACTGCTATAAGGGTGTCCCAATCGGTTATTAGGCTTAGGGGGCTAATCACTTTTTCACCGAAGGCCCTGTAGGTTTGAATTTCTTTTTCCCTTAATAAAGACTTTCATGTAAAAATTGCATGTTGTGTTTACTTATGTTCTTTGTCTCATATTTAAATTTATTTGGTGATCTGAAACATTTAATGTGACAAACATCCAAAATAATAGGAAATCAGAAAGGGGGCAAATACTTTCACACAACGGTAGATGTAAAGGTAAAATGGGACGAATCTATAAAGCTATCTCTCCCTTATATTGAGGAGTGAAACATGGCTTCATCATAACTTGGAAAGGGAACAAGAGCTAGCACTCTAAACACTCCACCTGTCCCCCTGTTCAGTTACGTCCCCATGCTGTGAACAGGTAATTGAACTGGGTTATCCAATGAACTCTGTGCCAAAGACTGGAAGTTGGCTTTTTTGTGACAGGCATAGATCCTATAGTTATGGACGACATATCTTCAGTGTCAATTACCAAGCCCAAAACAATGGATAGCCAAGAAAAGCCCAGGAAAGGAATCTTCAAGTTTACAAAAATATACCTTTATTTAATAAAAATGGCAAACATTAGTACAGCATACAAAACATGTGCGCGTACCAGGACAAAATATAAAGGATTATAAAAAGGATATGATTGTGCATGTAAACCCGGTATAATAAATGGCTTTTCTTGGTTATCTATTGTTTTGGGCTTGGTAATTGGTTCTCCTTCTTTTGAGTGGTTTCCATTCTCTTTTGTGGGCACCAAGGCTATTCACTATATACATGCATACATTTTCCTTTTAAATTGATTTATTATATGTACTTGGGACCTAGTGGTGTTACTGTCTGTTTATATTTTCAGTGTCGTAGTGAACATAACATATTTACTTGTATCACTGTGCGGTCTGCACATCAGCCCCAAATTAATATTGGCCAGATGAATAACGATATATGCCATGTTTCCTATCTATCGAAACCTAAAATCATGATGAGGAATGTTGCATTAATATTTCCCGACTGGAACCTCCAAATGGGCAGATATCCAATAGCGAGAGTCCCATAATTTTTTGGGACATAGCCATATCCAATTGACCATATATATTCACTGTGAAGTGCCCAATAAGCTGCATAGTAGTGAAAGTAGCCATGGGCTCGTCCATCAGTAGTCAATTGCGTAATTGTCCTTACTATTGGCAGCCGCAGAGTGCTGATTTCTGACAAATTTGGTAGCAGCTTTAGGATATCTGCATGATCCTCTGGCTGTCCATGACACCCAAAAAGTTACTTATTTCTGTACCTATTGCATTGTAATCAGTGGATATAAGATACTCATAATAAATCTTATTAAAATCATATCTATATTCCTGTTGATATGCAGTTTCTTCCTCCTATCTGCTACAGTCTTAGGCCTCTTTCACACATCAGTTTTGTGCCGTCAGGCATAATCCGTCCAAAACCGGAAAGGACGGATCCGGCGCTGATTGTGAAAAACTGATGCAACGGATCCGTCCTGAAGTTTTCAACCCGGAAAATGCAGGTACGCATGTCCGGACCGAGGAGAGAGAGACCTTGGTTTCCAGAATCCAGATCAGTCTTTTGCCGGATTGCACAAAAGACTGAGCCGGCACCATAGACTTGTATTGTTTGCGCCCGCCGGATGTGCCGCAGAAAAAAAAAACGTTGCAGTGACCGTTTTGTCCGGCCGCCGGAGCTAATGATGATAGTCAATGATAAAAAAACGCATCCGGCGGTTTAAAAAACCGGATCCGTTTTTTCAAAAAGTGCCGGATCGCGCCTGACGGCAAAAAACGGATGTGTGAAAGAGGTCTTAGGCTGGCCATTATTTTGCTGTCGGCCAAATGATGTTTGGGCTGAAAGCCATCTCATCCGATAACTCCCATACACAGGAGCTCCGCCGAGTACTTTTGTGTCCGCTACGAGAAAGCCACTGACTGATGCAGCCGGCGGCTTATCTCCGGAAGAGTAATGCGATCGCCAGTCTGAAATCCAACTTTTCTGACCATCAGTCGGTCAGCGCCTCTATACACAGTAGACCGTTGAGGAACTGAGCCCTTTTCAAGTTGATTATTTCCTAAAGGTGTGCCTCTTACCCAATAGTAATAAGAATTTTGTCTTATTACAACAAAACGGAATTATTTGTTTCTAACAATCATGGCCTTTCAGTCTGCTTTGTCAGCTGCTAGCAGATACATCCCATTAATAGGGACGATCCTAAAGACAGCAAGGTCTGTGCGTGAATTCCACTGTGTGAACACAATGGACACATCTCTTTTCTGTTGGTAAAACCTGTGTATTGAATAGCAATTTACTGGAACTTGGGCGTGCTAAAATAAAACTTTGTTGAAATTCTGGACTTTTCACCTTGGAAGGGTCACTTGACAAATCTTCTTTGTCTCCATAGCAGCAGTATGTAGGAATTTTGAGAGCCCCACGACAGATGCATTATACTAAAATTGTCAGTTGTCATTAGAAATCAAGCACTCTAAATTAAGCTGTGGTCATTATAATACAATGGTAGAAGTTGACACACTCTTTCTATGCTTTATTCAGAGAGGGCATGATCATGAAGAGGTCTGGTGGACACCGAATACCTGGTTTGAATTGCTGTGGACAAGGAAGTGTTTGCTACCGATGGTCAAAGAGGTACTGGAAGAATACACCTGAATTTTCACAGAAACCTATTCAGATACCGCTTTGATCCGATTTTATATTCCAAGATCACTGAAAAAAGCATCTAATTTGGAATAGGTGGGATATGGGCATTTCCATCTACTCCATTTGATGAGACAAACTTTTTAAACTCCTAATACAAACACAAAGCTTTATCCTGTCGATCTTATGTGTATAACTTCTGCTATTTTGGAAATCAGGATTGAGTATAATTTCTTCATGCCCAATCATAAATTTGGTATAGATGAGTAGCCGTATGGGAGCTTCCCTAAGCTGAGCGCAAATGTTTTTAGATCAAGAGTATAAAAGGTCAGAATGTTTGTGCTCTTTGCAAGTCATGTTACATTTTCCCCTGTAATCTAAAAGAATGTTATTATTTCTCTCATAAATTTTGCAGGTGGCTGGTTGTGAAAGATTCTTTCCTTTTGTACATGAAGTCTGACACTGGAGCCATATCCTTTGTTCTATTAGTAGATAAGGAATTCAACATAAAGATTGGGAAGAAAGACACAGAGACCCAGTATGGCTTGCGAATAGATAATCTCTCCAGGTGAGGTGAAGCCATTCAGTCAGTTTCCACTCTGTTTTGCATTTTTCTCATGGTTAGCATTTTCTGTGTAGATGATGGATGTTAGAAGTTTTGTGATTGAAATCAAGGTTTGCGTTCTTAAAATAAATGTGCCTTCATGCAATCTTGTAAATGTGTTGGATACTGGATAATTCTTTGGGGTGCATATTGCATGTATCTGACTGTGTCTATTCAATGTGATCTTCTGTAGTAAATTAAATGAGGACTTCTAACTGATCCAGACACGTGCAGATGTAAAGAGGTCCCTCAACCTACAAATTTATATGGTTACAGAATGACTATTGTTTGCTGAAACACATGGAAAACTAGTAATTGCATCCAAAGACTCCCAACACCCACCCAAATATTCAGGATCTGAGACTGTAATGTGACATGAAGAATTATACATTATACACACACTATAGTAGCACATAATTGTGACCATCTTTTCTTGTGTTCGTACAGCGTTTACTTACAATTGTGCCATAATAAAGGAGGAGCATGTCATATATCTGTATGTGATATGGCTCCCATTCCCACACACTGCACAATGCTTTTTTAATGCTGTTTGAAGTGGTTTCATGTTTACCACTGTCAAAGCCACACTGGTCTGTATGTCTGGCCATCTATTGCTTTGCCTACTTCTAAAGCTGGGGTGTTTTTTATTTCGTTTTTTTATCCACCCGCACAGCATCTTTGGGGGGTTGCACTCTTCCCAAGGGTATAACAGTGCAGAAGACTTTGTAGAGGAGGAAAAAGCAGAGAATAGTCTCATCTCTCACTGCAACTAGGCTGAAAAAAATGAATAATGAAAAATGTTATCAGTGCAGGACTTAATCATAAAACTCAGCAGGTCTCTGAAGGGTGGAGGTGAATGTCCCGGTAGTGCAACATTTGAGTGTTCCTGAAGCCATGTTCAGTATTTGGTCAGTATTTTACATCGGCATTTGTAAGCCAAAACCAGAAGTGGAACAATCAGTGGAAAAGTATAATAGAAACACGTCGCCACTTCTGTATTTATCACCCACTCCTGGTTTTGGCTTACAAATACTGATGTAAAATACTAAGTACTGAATGTGGCCTTAGTTTTTTAGGATGGACAATGAAGGTGGCTTCACTGTGTTCTGGTTTTCAAGATCTGTTAAATGTTTTTCCCTTTTTAGTCAAAATACATGCATGTGATTTGATTAGTTCTTTCAGCCAATTGCTTGTACCACAGATTTGGTCTCAAAGAGCAATCCAAATTGTAATATAAATTCACCTACTGGTGGTCCAGGAGAGGTGATCGTAACTTGCCTATATCATAACAGGAGGCCATCTCAACTTGGAGTATTAGGCTATGTGCACATGTTCAGGATTATTTGCGTTTTTTTCACGGGAAAAAAGTGTCAAAAACACATGAATTAAGCATCCTATAATTTAGAATGAATTCCTCAATTTTTGTGCACATGGTGCGTTTTTTTCCGCGAAAAAAACACATCTCGGAAAAAGAACCAACATGTTCATTAATTTCGCGGAATTCTAGCATTTTTCCCGCTATATTATTGACCTAGAAAGTTCAGGGAAAAATCGCGGTAAAAACGCGCAAAAAAAACGTGAAAAAAAAACAACGCGCGTTTATACCGCAGAAAATGTCCGGTTTTGCTCAGGAATATTCTGCAAACATTCCTGAACGTGTGCACTTAGCCTTACAATTAATTGGCTGATGAAAGTGCAGTAAGCTTTAGTCTGTTCTTACTTACATGTACAGAAATTTTTTTTGGTGAAAGTCTGACTATATGGCAACCTGTTTCTCAATATATCAATACTGCATCACAACCAATGACTATAAAATTGGCCGCATTGCAACAAAAAGTTGCCGATAACTTGTCCTAAAAGTTGGCAGAAATTTAACCCTAGTGATTTCCACATGATAACATTCGGCAGTCAATTTTAATATTAATGTGAACAGCCACAAGTCACTGTGCTGCTGTAGTGTACTTGATATTACTAGTATATGATGTGGTGTCAGTTTGCTACATTTTGTAGATTTTCCTGGAAACTAATGAGATTAACTAATACCAGAAAAAAATTACCAGGCGTTGTTAGGGTTATGAAACTTTGGGGCTTTCTGTAATAATTACAAGAGAATTCTACAGAGTTTTTTCTTATGAGTGCAGGTTTGTTTCCGTAAATGAACTATAAGATATATTGGCAGCCGAGTTTGTGTGTTAAGAGCACTGTTCTTATCCGCATGACCTTACTGAGATGCCTCTTATCACTCACTGACTAAATGGCAGAATTATCAGCTCTAATAGAAAATGTATTGCATACTTTAGCTGGAATTGTATAAATAATCAAAATGGCCTGTGCTATGATTATCATTTGGCATGACTCCATGCAGGCAAATTTCAATATTCTATGTATTGTGACAAAACTCAACTACAGTAATACAGCAGACAGATCCTCAAAGCTAAGTTGTGGAGCCACTTCCTTGTCGTGCAGACCTTCTTTCAGCATCAATAACCTTTCCGCCACCTCCTCTGCATCACTTTGAGAATTGGCAACTCTGCATTGGCAAGCCAATATGCTATGTACTTCTGGTGACAGAATAATAGGTGAGGAATCTGATGTCAAAAGACAATTCCCTACAGCAGCAATATCTGAAATACTGCCTTGGACCACCTAGTATAATACAAGGAATGGTGATTCTGTTAAGTCAGGATTGCATAATCAACTACGGTGCACTATATTTACAGCTTTTATTATGATATTCAAACGCATTACACGAAAAATTTTCTAAACTGGAAAAACTGTACCCTACTAGAAATATATTATGTGATTTTACAAAATGTATGTCTCCACATCAGAGGCTCGTGCCGTTATGTACAACTATTCAGTGATACAGTCCACATAGTTGGGTACACCTCTAAGTATGTAGCTCCGAACCAGTCAGTGACTTTCTGTCCTCATTACAACAACATGCAGTAAATTTGATATAATCGGAAGGAATTAAATAAAATTATGAGATGGATTATTATTTTCCCCTTGATCTTAACAATTGACCGTATGTTTTGGGGTTTTTCTAGGTCTCTAATTTTGAAGTGTAACAGCTACAGACATGCACGGTGGTGGGGTCAGGCTATTGAAGAATTTGTTCGGAAACATGGGAAAAACTTCCTGACCGCTCACAGATTTGGATCATATGCAGCACTTCAAAAGAACACTCTGAGTAAATGGTATGTGCTACGCCTGGAATATCTTTTGTATACTGTTTAATTTGTCAGATTTGGTAGTCTGTATATGTCCTATGTAATCCTAGGAATGCATATGCTGTGTAAAAATATCTGCTATGAGGTTTATGATTGGAATATTTACAGAGGGGAAAATACGGTAAGTATTCGATACACTGCCAATTTTGCAAGTTTTCAAACCTACAAAGAATGCAGAGGTCTGTAATTTTTATTGCAGGTATACTTCAACAGCAAAAGACAGAATCTAAAAAATAAAAACCAGAAAATCACATTGTATGATTTTTAAATAATTATATTACATTTTATTGCATGAAATAAGTATTTGATCATCTACCAACCAGCAAGAATTCTCTTTCACAGACCTGTTATTTTTTCTTTAAGAAGCCCTCCTACTCGGCACTCATTACCTCTATTAATTACACCTGTTTGATGTCATTACCCATATAAAAGACACCTTCACATATTCAATCAATCGCACTCCAACCTCTCCACCATGGCCAAGACCAAAAAGCTGTCTAAGGACACCAGGGACAAAATTGTAGACCTGCACAAGGCTGGGATGGGCTACAGGACAATAGGCAAGCAGCTTTGCGAGAAGGCAACAACTGTTGGCACAATTATTAGAAAATGGAAGAAACACAAGATGACTGTCAATATTCCTCGGTCTAGTGCTCAATCCAAGTTCTCGCATCGTGGGATAAGGCTAGGTTCACATTGTGTTAGGGGCATTCGTTTAACGGATCTGTTAAACGGATGCGCTAACGCTGATGTCCCATAGCGCTAACGTATGCGCTAACGCATGGTAGCTTTTTGTTACCATGCATTACCATGCGTTAGCCATACAGGTCTATGCACAGCGAACGCGTCCGTTCGCTGTGCGTTAGACCTAACGCATCCCAAAACGCTGTAGACCACGTTCGAGGGTGCGTCACAAAGTAACGCATCATCGCTAACGCATGCCGAATTTGGCATGCGTTAGGATGTGTTACTATAATGGAGGGCAATGGGTGCGTTAACGCTTCCGTTACATAGCGTTAGTGCCGCTATGTAACGGATCCATTAAACGGATACCCCTAACGCAATGTGAACCCAGCCAAAGGGTGATTCTGAAAATGATCAGGAATCAGGCCAGAACGACATGGGAGGACGTGGTCAATGACCTGAAGCAGGAACCAGTCTTAAACATTACTATTAGTAGCACACTACGCTGTCATGAATTAAAATCTTACATTGCACGTAAGGTCTCCTGCTCATGCCAGAATATATCCAGCCGTTTGTTGTTCGCCAGTGACCATCTGGATGATCTAGAATAGGCATGGGAGAAGGTCATGTGGTCAGATGAGACCAAAATAGAACTTTTTGGTATCAACTCCACTCGCTGTGTTTGGAGGAAGAAAAATTATGAGTACAACCCCAAGAACACCGTTCTAACCGTGAAGCATGTTGGGGGAAACTTCATACTTTGTGGGTGCTTTTCTGCAAAGTGGACAGGATGACTGCACCATATTGAAGGGAGGATGGATGGGGTCATGTATCATGAGATTTTGGCCAACAACCTCTTTCCCTCAGTAAGAGCATTGAAGATGGGTCCGTGGCTGGATCTTCCAACAATGATAGTGACCCGAAACACACAGCCAAGGCTACTAAGGAGTGGCTCCATAAAAAGTGTTTCATGGTCCTGGAGTGGCCTAGCCAGTTTCCAGACCTGAACCCAACAGAAAATCTTTGGTGGGAGCTAAAACTCAATGTTACCCAATGACATCCACGAAATCTGAAAGATTTTGGAGAAGTGGGCCAAAATACCTGCTGCAGTATGTGCAAACTTGATCAAGAACGACAGGAACATCTGACCTCTGTAATTGCAAACAAAGGTTTCTGTACCAAA